>AP025057.1:32096389-32208564 GCA_036186865.1 Eustoma russellianum
AAAAAAAAAAAAAATTGGTTAAGAAAATAAAAAGAGAAAAAAAAAAAAAAGGTAAGATGTACCTTCAACCATGTTGGTACATTACTTCTGTAGCCTGTTGCTAAAATGACGGCATCAAAATTTTCGACCACCCCATCAACGAATTCGACCGAATTTCCATATAATCTCTTTATTCCACGCACTACCTGCATCATACAGAAGCAATATCTATTTCATTCGTGTCCAAGTGACCGCCAACATTAACTCCATGATATCGTTAAAAAAAAATAATATCTTTCGAGGCATTTGGACGAGTAACTTTTACATACGTCCTCCATTGCCCTATTCTTTTTTCATTAAATACAATATTATTGTAACTAACTTAATATTAGTTTAAAATTTAGTTCAAATAGGTATTAATCATCATTTGAATCAGAAGAATCAAATTGACTTCTGATTTTAGGTGACTACCACTAACATAACGTTTTGGTCAGGTAAGGATTTTCGGTCACATTACCTATCAAATATTCTATCTCGTCGAATAGAAATAAATCACATATAGTAATTATAGAGTTACTGATACATATGACTTGTTCTTATTAGATGAGTTAGAAGGTATGACAGAAAATGAAGGAATCTTCTTCCCTTTTCGTGCCAAAACTTTAAAGAATAAGAATGAGTGTTGTGGAAACAACCCAATGGAGGTGTGTGAAGCTGAACTTAGGTATAACGACTTGATCTGAGTAACCACCGTGTTGGAAAATAAAATTGTCAGCCGAGATGAGCTAAACTAAACTAAGAAGAATAATGGATGAAGGAATGATGTGATGAGTTGAAGAGAAGCTGATGTAAAAAAGATGAAGGATAGCCGTACTGAGCTGAAGACAACCTGAGGTGAAAAGAGCATGGAACGAAGACAGACTGAAGACGACGAAACTAAAGTAAAAAAAGGTGTTGAGCTGAGGTGACGAGATGAAGCACAAGTCAGGAAACATCACTAAAGCTGACCTGCCATATTTTGTAAATATTATAGCTTAGAATTTTTTTAACTGTACCGAACAGAACAGGAAACTAGCCGTTACCTTAGACGTTAAAAATTACTGTAGATGAACAGTGACCATTGTTCAACGGGAAAATTAAAGCCATTAAAAGTAGAATTCTCCCTATAAAAGGGAAGCAACCAAGTAAAATTACAGTTAACTTAAATAAATGCAAATTCTTTCAATCTCGACAAGTATGTACCTTAATGTTTCCAGACCTAATCTTGGGAAGAGTCCCAACATCTAAAACGGGTGTTTTTCCAGTAGAGCTTTTGAGTTGGAGGGGACCAAGCTTAGGTCTGTGGAGTCCAAATCGAGCTGTGTTTCCAAGCATAATGCGTGACATTAGAAGCAAAAATGCATCCACAAATCGAATAGGGAACCACTTGAGCAATTGCATGGACAGCCCAAAAGTTGATCTCCCCAGCATCTCTTGTGGCAAAACGTGCACCTATACCATCAAAAAGGTTTTAGGTTTAAGTCTAACAAAAATGATTACGAAGTATCAAACTTTTATAACAATTGCCTACCATCATGATACAGTCCACTTGATTCTCCCACTACCTCATTGTACTCCCTCCCTACCCCCCCCCCCCCCCTCCACCCCTTAAGACTAAGAGAAAATAAAAATTACAAAAAAGGAAAAAATGCCACGAGAATCTTCATGAGGTAGCGTGGTTGGAGCTGCTTTAAAGGTACTTGAGCAAAAGGGATTAGAAAGTGTGCATACTATGGGCAGGTTATTACAAACATGTGTAGTCTAGCTGTCCACGTCCAAAGCACAATCCGCATGCAACTCAAAGCCAAGGATTCACTAAAGAGATTCTTGGATGTCAGAATCCATATGTTCCAAATAAATATCAACTTGCTAAACTTTTGTGTTACCATAACAAAAGCAAAAAAATTAAAAAAAAAACTAACAAAAAGAAAAATCCTATATATTTGCTTGACATTTCAATTTAGAAATATGACTTTCCAACTTAATCAACCTCGCTAAATATGTTATTTCTGAATGCCTTGTACTTGCTGGACTCAGTTTTGGTAGGACTTTACTACTCTACCAGAAATGTCTTAAAAAAAGCCAAATTCTAATCTAGGAACTCTGTTGTATCAAACAATGATACAGCTAATGTCACACTCATTTATTTGTTTATTTTTAATATAAGAAACACTCCACGTATAAGAATTTTACTCTAAAACTATTAGGGTTTTTATTAACATGATTTGATATACAAAATCTACGGACAGATAGAAATCTAAGTTTACTTACTGTATCTCTGACAACAAGAAATGGGCGAGCATCATGATTGCAAAGGTCCAGAGAAACCTCCATGCCAGAATTCCCACATCCAACAACCAAAACATTCTTATCTCTAAAATTCTCACCACTTGTGTACGAGCTTGTATGAATAACAGGACCAAAAAACTCCTCAATCCCTTCAAAATGTGGCATAACCTCTTCAGCATTTTCCCCAGTAGCAACAATTAACCATTGTGAAACATACTCAATCTCCTCACTTTTCAATCCCACAGCATTCACTCTCCAAAACCCACACCCCTCGTCGAATTCCGCCTTTCGGACAGTTGTGTTGCACACTGGCTCCAAGTTGAAACGTTTAACGTACGAGTCCAAGTAAGAAAGGAACTGTTGTTTAGTAGGATAAGTAGGGAAATCTGATGGAAATGGCATGAAGGGCAGCTCGCAAAATTGCTTTGGAAGGTGAAGGTGAAGGCGATCGTAGGTTTTGTGTTGCCATAGAGAAGCTATGCAGTTTGATTTCTCAAGTATGAGGCTTGGAACTCCTTTTTCTTTAAGGCAAGCCGCCGCGGCAAGGCCGGAAGGTCCGGCACCGACTATGATTGGTCCGGGAACCCAAAGTCTCCTTGTTGATCTTGACATCTTGGATTGGTAAAGGTCATGTATTTTTTTACCTTCAACTTCTTTAGTGTAGTCCATTCAACAAGGACAAGACCTATGCTAGGTCGAAATATAACACTATGATTTTGTGTTAAATGCAACAATACAGATAAAAACAAGGATATGTATGTGTGTACATATATAATATATACTCCAAGGAAACTCTTGTAGATGTAAGAATAGGGTTGAGACTAGAGTGAGAAGGAGATGATGAACCTTTTTATATGATTAGAGAGTTCGGAAATGAGATTTTGATCTTGGTTTTGTTTGCAAGAGGTGAGGATGAGAACAAGATTTTATAGAAATAAGAGATTTTGAGATTGATGAATAGTAAGAGTTGGAGATGACAAGGGAATTTGATAGTTGATTGTTCGAATTTATATGAGGAAATGTAAAGTCCAAGTCAAAAACGACGAGAACTAATGTGGGGCAGCTCTTTACTTTGCAAGAACGACCAATAACCAACAACCAGCTCGATGCTCGTCCGTCCGCGGCTTTAGGCATTTACATATGTTATGTAAATTGGTTTGAATCGACACAGCTTGATCATTATGGTACATTGGGAAACAAGTATTTCTAATATATGGATATGGTTGCCTACATCCGACCTTCTTATAACCTACTATAGACGGGAGCCTTTAACACAATAAGGTAATGTTGTTGTTGTTGTGTTGTAACATCATCAAAACATCACGTAATGTAGATGAATAGTCTAACTTTTTATAGTTAATCTAGATTAACTATTTCTGGCCAAACAAGAATAAGGTTAACAAACTCCGTAAATTGCATCATAGTCATAATAATGTCATTAGTCCTACACTCTATGACGTCAAAAGGGGGTATCACAAACCACAGCAAAGGATACTAGCAGAGACAACATGTGGGAGTTACCATTCAAACTTATAGGGCAAAATTCTACCTAAGGGAAATCAATCAATCATATCCACTATATTCCAATGACAGTAAAAGTTATTGCCAGGGTCTGGAAGGGTGAGAGTCAGGCAAACAATTCCTGTATTTCAAGGGATAGAAAATTTGCTTCCAGTGAGACCTCCACTTCTATATGTATCTACATAAATGACACAATAATAGGGATATGATGTGATAGTATGTGAGTGAGAGAATTTAGTAATACAATAGAAAGCTTCCGATATTAGAATATGAATATACACAAATAATGGAAAGACAGTTTTATATTTAGTATTCATAACAGTGTTCTCATATGCAAATGATACAGCAAAATCTCATAACAAGTAAATAGTAAAACCTCATGTCTGTCACTAAAAATCAACAAACTTAATATTAGAGAACATAATAAATTAAACTATCTTCATCTATACAGAACGGTTCCATATCCTAGTACAAGGTCAAATTTACAACCTCAATTTAACGTTTGGTTGAATATGTTTTCTGACATTGTAAGTATCAATATAGCGTCCCGTTCCCGAACCCTAGCTTCGGGAACAATGCACCCGTCGTAGTCTTCTACGAAAAGTATAAGGCATCGTTCAAACTTCTTTACACGTCAGATTGACGTAGAAATTTTTGCGAAAACGATAACAAAAATAAACATCTCATTTAAATTTAATCCATCAGAATTGAAATCAAGTACAAGGGTTGACGAGACCGATACGTCTAGTATAAAATCCTGAAGTCAAATGATGAGTCTAGGTTGAGGTCTATCTGATTATCCCAATGATTAAGCACCCGGTCACAAGATCCTATCTCGAGCCCGCTCACTCTCCCCAGCTTGCGTAATCTGCCCCATTCTCGATAAATACATACTCGTAATCCTGCTCACCTATGGAAGGTAGGTAGGGGGTGAGTGATAGGAGTCACTCATAGGTTACCTATCTCTCCCGAAAAGAGACTTTCATATACTGAGTCGGGTAAACAAATAAAGCAGATAAAGCAACAACAAATAAAATAAGCAGTAAAACATAAATAAAGAGACAGTACATATCCGACCCGATCCGTATCCCAAAATGTAGCACTGAAACAACTTAACAACAAGATCAACGGTAACCACATCAATAACAATTCAATCCGCAACTTCATGATACATGCTCTTTCATCACCGTGTCACACGCAGTCGTTTAATATCACACGTCATGCTCTTCTTTTTCCATGATATGTTATGCATGTCTTGGGTCCTATTAGGTGAAAGTGACCATTATCACCATACACCCATCATACGCCTCGTCAGGCCACACGTCCCGTAGGACCACACGGCTCATAGGCCCAATGCAATGCTCGTGCCATGAATGCGTCACACTTTCACACCGTTCTTTTCATTCACCTATGTTGCATGCTCCGTTCTATGTTGCGTGTTACCTATATTGCATAATTACCCTATGTTGCGTGGGGTTCATTACTGCATTTCATTTTCTACCGTTGTTTTATCTTTCTAGACTTTATTTTAGGTTTATGCACTTTATTTTATTTTTCATAGGCTTTCAAACACTTCATTCTTTTACTTATTTATTTTTATCTTGCGCTCTATTTTTTTCTCTTGCTTTAATTTCTTTTTCTTCTCTCTCCTTTTTCTCCCTTTTTTCTTTTTATTTTAGTTTATTTTAATTTATTTAATGGATTTCTAAATTTTCTCATTTATAAAACATCATTAATATTAAATTAAATAAGTATATATTTATATATATTTTTATTTTTTTCCTTTTTCTCCCTCGGCTCCCAGGTACCATTACTGTTATATTCTATTTTCTTTTTTATTTTATTTTATACTAATTACTGAATTCTTAACTTAATTAAATAATAATTTAACATATTTATTACAACACACATTTACGTACTATGTGATCTATATCTAAGGCCAAACACGCAATTTTCATACCAAAACATAAAGAATTCGAGATAAACATATAAACAATAAACATAGGAGTGATAATCAAATAATCACAATACAGAATGTGAGGGAATACAAAGCAATCTGACAGGGGGAGGGTAACCTGCCTTTCAAACGACGAATTCCTAGACAAGGTGGTTGGATTCAGTGTGTATAGCTTTTCTCCCTCCTCTCCTTTCTCCTCTCTCTTTTCTCTCTTTTCTTTCTCTCTCGTCTTCTTTCCTCCCTGCCGCCCTCTCTACCTCACGTTTGCCCCCTTCTTCTTTTTTTCCTTCAATTGTTATTGTTGTGCGTTGGTATGTGTGGGGGTGGGGAAGTTAATTAAGGAGTTTAATTTGGGGGGCCGAAATTTAGGGGGTTAGAGAGAGGTTATGGAGGGATTGGGGAAGTGGGGGAGTGATTAAGGGGTGATGGGTAGTTAAATTAGGATAAAATTTTGGTTTTAAAATTAATTTAATCTTTTTTTCTAATAATGCATGGTTACAACATCACAGGGTCAAATTCAACACTCAAGCCTTTTATGAACTTGATCACAAAATCTCCTTCTACAAACTTAGTCACCTTGCCAACAATATCACAAGTACACCTACTACATGAACACTTATGTATAGGTCTCAGAATTAACATTTCTTCCCATAATGACTTCAATTTAGTGAAATATTTGTTAATAGACGTACCTTCTTGTTTCACTGCATAAAATTACTCCAACAAATCTGACAAGCGAAATGGATCACCTCCTGCATACCTCAATGTCAAATCCCTCCGCACATTATAGGTTGTCTTGAACCACATAATGCTTTGAGCAATTGATGGCGTAACGCAATTCTGTATCCATGATTGCACCATAGTGTTACATTGATTCCACGCAAGATAAGTGACATCATCTTTAGCAGGCTTCTCCATAGAACCATAAGTGAAACACATCTTGTTCTTAATTGTCAAAGCCATACGCAAGGTCCTACACCACGAGTGAATATTATGTCTATTGAGCAGAGGTTGTACTAACACAACAGCGGGACTCTCATTTGGATGCAAATATAGAGGATTGGAAGCTGGATTCTCAATGCTATTGTTTCGAACATTGGCAGTAGAAGTGGAAGATATGATCACACAAACTCGCAGGATTGATGATTCTCAAATGCGCATACAATCGATCAAAAAGTGCTCTGATACCATGACAACGTTGAACAACTAACCACTTGATCAAACAACTAAGAACTCAATCAACTAATTTAACAAAGAAACATTTGAATCTATTTGAACTCAAGGCAAACGTGAAAGAAAAATCAAGAGTCGGAAGAAGCTTTTCTATTTCAACTTGAAGATCACAACAGAATTACATCAAATGTAGCTGCCAAATGGATTTATACAGGCTTGAAACAAGGCGGTAAAGGAAGAAAATAGTAAAATTACAAGAATATTTCTTAACTAACTGCTATAACTTTATTTACTAGGGGCAAAAGCGTCATTTCTCTTGCTTATTCAAACTGCCCGCCGACAACCTGCAAGCCTCCTTCTTTCAGCTAACTTCTTCTTGATTGATCCGTGTAACTGATGGTTTTTCAATCTCAACCATTCAAGGTTGTAATCTCAGCCATTAATTGCTATCCGTGTGCTTCCAATTGGCTTCAAGCTGCTCCAATTCTTCAGCAGCTACTTGAGCTTGCATTTTTGCTTCTTGCGCCTCTGCAGCAGCAGCTTTAAAACGGTGCTCTTTTTTTTTTCCTTTTTTCTGTTTATCTTCTTTTTCCATTAGCATGCATCCACAAAATATATAATACAGGTCATAATTAGTTATATATACCATCATAAAATTTGTCTATATACCCTGCACCCTGGTAGTTCATCACTACATGTGGTCACGGTACGATATCCCTGCAACGTACGCAAAAGAGGGGCTGCAAAATGAACCAAACACAGTGCACAATGACTTTGAATTTTGTTTTTAATATTATAGTTAACCGTAATATATTGAAGAAAAGATGCAAACAAAAAAACCATATAAGCTCCACATCGAATGAAACAACCTCAAAACAAGCAAATTATCAAGATTACATTATTGAAATTTCTGGTCAACCAGACAAAAAACAAAAAAAAAAAAAACAGAATTTTCAACTCGGTCTACTTAGGCAACAACACTTCAAGAAACATCAAATTTTTAAATTTATCAGTAGTCACGTATACTAATTCAACTTGACGATCATTCCCACCATACTGTTTAGTTTATGTCCGGTCAACTGTAATTATGTTGGACTCTTTTCCACCTGTTATAGTAACAATGATGTTAGATTTTTTTCATACACTGAACGGAGTACTAGCTTGGGGATCACACATGCTCAAGGGGAAAGTTCTGAGAGCCAAAACTGTCAAGATCATCTTAGCTGCCACAGTCTATTTTATCTGGCAAGCTAGGAACAAACACATATTTGAGTAGGGATGTAGCACATAGAATATGCACACATTTATACAGAGTTATGTACAGGTTATATCCACGTCTTTTAGACATAGGCGCTACGATACTTATTGTTTAAGAGGGCCATATATTTCTGAGTAGTACACGTAGGTTAGCCAGTTGGCTTATGAGTTGTCCTTGATGATTTGATTTCTCTGGTTAGTTTATGTAGCATTTTAACCCGAAAAAATGATTGATTTTATCCATGAATATTAATTTTTTAATAAATAAATATAGTGACATTATAGTTTATGCTCAACTTAGTTGTCTTTGAATGATGATATCTATTTAAGGAAAAAAGCAATGTTAAGTCTTGAACCTAACCTATTTGATTAGGAAAAAATTATTCTTTTTAAGCTGAGGAACTTAAACCCTAATCTTACACGTAGAATCTCATTTCTCCACCAAATTTGTGATAGAATTTTCTGCCTTTGTATAATATAGTTACATTTGTCGCTATAATATAATGCATTCGTCGCCACTTCTCGTACCATACGGCACTGATTGAAATGGGAAAGAAAAGAAGATGACGAAAGAATGTTTTCTTTTCCCACAAAAATTTGAAGCCAAATTACACATTTTCGACCTAATGTGTCTATATATGACATTAATTCAATAGTAGCTAATCTTCTCGTCACAAATCAAATATTGTAATAATTGACTTTAGTTTTAGTTTATAGTTTTGATTAAAGTATAAAAAAAATTCGTGTACGATACTATGAAGTATTACATTTTAGGAGTGCGTTGGAAGATACAACGAAAACTTTCAATTCTTGGAGTAAAAGGTGAAATCTCTCATCTCAGGTACATCGTTCCAGCCCCAAGGAGCATCATGGAAGATGTAAATCAGAAGCCTTGTGGCCTCCTAATTTAGGTGAGGACTTACATACCCACACAAGGTGTCCCCTGCAAACTAGACCGAGCAGCAGTGTGTCCCCGCAAACTAGGCCGAGCAGCTGTGAACACCTATACTGTGCATGTTCCTGGATTCGAACTCTTAACCTCTTGGAATAAATCTCAACCGAAAACTTTCAATTATACCAATCGAGCTAGCTGCTTGGTCTTTAATTAATGAAAATATTTATCCATCTTACAAGCTCGAAAATTCTTCAAGCATTTACAACTCATCTCATTAATTACATTATAGGAAAAAGGCATTTGTGAAAAATATTCGTAAACTACACCAAAGTCACAAGTTCGAACCGCAAAAACAACCACTTACACAAGTTTAGGATAAGGCAGCGCATATCAGATCGCGAAGCGATCCGGTCCCTCTTCGAACCCTGCGCAAACGCGGAATCTTATTACACCGGGAACGCCTTGTAAACTAAACCAAAGTCACAAACTTCCCTAATGAATTATTTATTAGATATTTTTTTTATATCCACAATAGTCAATAGAAGGAAAATGTCTAAAAAAATATTAGTTCGTACAAAGTATTTGTAACAATGTAAAAAAAAGCAAAAATATCATCGAAAAGTCCTTGGAGAGGATAGAAGTATATGAAAATACTAATGAAAAAGTTCAACCTAATTAAACTTCTCTGACAGTGCAAACTTGGGTTTTTGGTCCATGCACAACTGTGATTGGTCCTCATTTCCTCAAAACATCACAGGGAAAATTTATTATAGCAGTCCCATGGATGGTGGCATTTTCCTTGGAGTAAAGTCCATACCCTCTCTTTTCAGTCTTAACGAGTATTGGGGAGGACGCAAATCAAGAGCTTAACGGCTTCTTAGGTTGGAACGGTCATACACAAGGTGTCCACTGGAGGTCTAGATAGCAGTGAAACTCATACTGTGCGTATCTCTAGTTACGAACCATGTACCTCTTGCAGCAATTCTTAATCTAAATACCAACTGAACTATATCCTGGGACATCATTTTCCTCATTCTATTTATCATAATAATAGGTGGATGACCTCCCAACCATCTGATATGGTTATTCATTTTAGACCTTCCATTGTGGGATAGGATCCCCTCACTGCAAGAGGGTGCGGTGACGCGTAACCGCGCGACACGTTGCTCCTAAGGAGGGTGGTGAGGTTAGATGCAAGTGACCCTCGTCTAGCCTCACCACCCCTCCTTGCTGCCACGTGTCGCGTGGTCACAAAAGAAGTGAAGAAAGTGAGGGTGAGGAGATCCCAACCCTTCAATTGTTCACCTCACTGCACAATTTCGGTACACATGATTACCTTCATGTGCTAATGATTTGACTTATAGTGTAACATCATATGCCTCATATTAGAAAGCATTAAGAGAATTGCAAGATATATAAATGTGGTTTTATTGTGTATGTATCAACTTAGGTTACCTATTTTTTAAAATAACAAGAACTCAACTGATGTCAGATACAGAATCCTAAACAAATATAAGACCTTACATATAAAACCATTTTATCTTGTTAAAAAAAATTCTCGATTCGAAACATAGATCCTCTAGTTGTGCATGAGTCGCTAAAGCCTTCCTACTTCTCTGTTTTCTCATCTACAAGTAGCTGCCGGATCGCTTCGCGTTCTGATATACGTAGTCTTACTTTATACTTTGTGCAAAAGGCTGTTTCTGTAGCTCAATCACATGACCTCAAAATCACAAAACAACAACATTACTTGTTGTTCCAAGACCCGCCTTCTACCAGTGGCATCACAAAGTTCTAACCAGGTCATATTTGAATATTTATCAGCAGATGCAACCCATGTGAGTGGAGTTATTTTAACGAGATAGTCATAATTAATTAAAGGGATAATCAGCTTTAATCCTTACCGCTTCAGTAGTCAATCAATTTAGAGGTAACAAGTTTATGGCATAAATTTGGTAACATATATCAATTTCATTGTTTTAAATGTAAGAAAATCTCAAAATACATCAAATATAAGTGCTGGTAAATTACTTGAATGAAAATGATGTTCATTATCTTTCCTTGTATAAATCTTAATGGATATTTACTATTTGTTGCCTCCCTAACCCTCCAGAAAAAGAAAATATGGAAAATAAAATCACATACTTCTATCGTTGGTACGTTTGATTGGGCTTTGTGACTTTCATGTCACATGTTCAAATTACGGAAATAGGCTATTGTACAAAAAAAATGTAAAGTAAGACTACGTACATCAGATCGCGAAACGATTCGACCCCTTGAAGAAATATTTGAGACGTAATATTTCTGTGTATTCAAAGAGTCAAACCTATACACGTATATATAAGAGAAGTGTAACCTACTCTCACTACAATTAAGGCTAAGTATCATCCACAATCCTATCTATTTGTTAATATCTTATCTACAAATAAGGATACTATCTACAAGGTATCATATCATATTGCAACCACTTCACAATACTCCCCCTCAAGTTGGAGCAAGAATATCTACGACGCCCAACTTGCCCAAAAACTGCTTGAAAACCGTTGGCCCAAGGGGTTTAGTAAACCCATCCGCCAATTGATGGATGGTAGGGACTTTCTGAGGCAAAACGCAACCACTAGAATAATGTTGACGTACAAAATGACAATCAATCTCAATATGTTTCGTGCGCTCGTGAAAAACAGGATTAGCCACTATATGCAAAGCAGCTTGATTGTCACAATGAAGAATTACAGGCGCAGTAACCGGTACATGAAGATCACCAAGTAGACGACGTAACCAAACAATCTCACTAGTCGCATAAGCCATGGCACGATATTCAGCCTCAGCAGAAGAGCGAGAAACAACGGACTGTTTCTTAGACCGCCAAGAAACGGGAGCCGAACCAAGAAACACTAAATAACCAGTAGTAGAACGACGAGTAATAGGACAACCAGCCCAGTCAGCATCACAATAGGCTCGAAGACATAAGGAAGTATCAGCAGGAAAGAAGAGCCCTTGCCCAGGAGCACTTTTAAGATATCGCAGCAAATGAAAAACGGCATCAAGATGACATTTGCGTGGCATATGCATAAATTGACTAAGTGTATTAACAGCAAAGCAAATATCAGGACGCGTAACAGTAAGATAAAGCAAACGGCCCACAATGCGACGATAAAACGAAGGATCATCAAGAAGTGGATCAGAGTCAGAAAACTGAGACCTTTGATCCATTGGAGTGCTAGTGGGTCGACAACCAAGCAGTCCACATTCCAGGAGAATATCGAGAACATACTTACGCTGATTTAGGACCATACCAGAAGAAGAACGAGCAACTTCAATGCCAAGAAAATATTTGAGGGGACCCAGATTCTTGATTTTAAAACAATGATCAAGATAAGCTTTCAACGCGTTGATGCGAGAAAGATCATTACCAGCCACGATAACATCATCAACATAAATTAAGACAGCAACAAAAGAGGAATCAACAGATAAAATGAATAAAGACGCGTCTGCCTGAAACTGAACATAACCGAGTGATAGAAGGGAGGCAGTAAATTTGGCATACCAATTCCGTGATGCCTGTCGCAAACCATATAAAGACTTACGGAGCTTAAAAACATTATTCTCCCCCTGACGAGAAAAACCCGGCGGGATGCGCATATAAACATCCTCCGTAAGATCACCATGCAAGAAGGCATTGTTAACATCCAACTGATGAACATGCCATCCACGTGCAACAGCAACTGCTAAAAGACATCGAACAGTAACCAACTTAGCCACAGGAGCAAAAGTCTCATGGAAATCAACTCCCTCAACCTGAGTGTACCCACGTGCGACCAAACGTGCTTTATAACGCTCAATAGTGCCATCAGGATTATATTTAATTTTGTAGACCCACTTAGAATCAATAGTACGTTTACCAGGTGGCAAAGGAACAACAGACCATGTACGATTGGCTTCAAGAGCAGAAATCTCCCGTTGCATGGCATCACGCCAGTGCGCATGCTTAACAGCCTGGCTAAAAGAAGTCGGCTCATCCCCACTGGTGATGGCCGCGACATAACCATAATAAGACTTGGATAATCGAGCATATGAAACAAAACTAGATAAGGGAAATACCGTAGAGTTCGCTGTAGGAGCAGGTGAGGCTGCTGATGGAACAAGAGAGGGTGGTAACGCAACATCAAAATCTATGAGACGACGAGACAACTGACGGGAACGTAAAGTACGCACAGGCTGAGAAGAAACATCAGGACCCAAAGACGCATGCAAGGGGTCAGCCGACGGCATGGGAGCACCTGCCAGACTGGGACGCAAAGGGGACGATCCAGCCGAAGTCAAAGGAACTGTGGCTGGAGGGATTGGCGAAGGTGCAGACACAGAAGAATGGTCAGCGGCCGAAGCTTCCGCAGGTGAAACAGCAGCCGAAGACTCAACAGGATCCCAAGAATTTGGCACGGCACTAGGAACAAGACGACAAGAGGGTTCAAGCGAAGAATGAGCAGCAAAGGGAAAGACTGTCTCATAAAAATGTACATCACGACTTACGTAAGTTTTACGACTAGAAAGATCAAATATTTTGTAACCCTTTTGAGAATGAGGATAACCAAGAAAAATACCCGGGGCGGAACGAGGAGCAAATTTGTCACGAGGACCATGAGGAATGTAACCATAACACAAGCAACCAAACACACGAAGATGAGAATAACTAGGAACACGTCCCTTGAGAAGTTCATACGGTGTCTTATGTTGGAGTATAGACAAAGGCATGCGATTAATAAGATAAACCGCAGTAAGAATGCATTCCCCCCAAAAAGCTATAGGTAAATGTGCATGAAAACGCAGAGCACGTGCAACTTCCAATATATGACGATGTTTACGCTCAGCAACCCCATTTTGTTGTGGTGTGTAGACACAAGATGTTTGAGCCTCTATGCCATGATCAACATAATATGTAAGCAAAGATGCCTGGGTAAACTCTAAACCATTGTCACTACGGACACGTTTGACTGTGACATTAAACTGCGTGTGCACCCACTGGAGAAAATGCAGTAAATAACGACTAGTGTCTGACTTAGACTTCATTAAATAAACCCAAGTACTACGATTGTAATCATCAACAATAGTCAAGAAATAATGTGCACCAGAAGAACTAGCTGTTTTATAAGGACCCCAAATATCACAATGAATGAGATCAAAAATTTGCGTACTTTTGCTAGTGCTAAGAGGAAACGGTAAACGAGTTTGTTTTGCGCGACTACAAGCATCACAAAACACTTCTTTAGGTGAAACAGCAACAGAAGGCAAAAAACGAAACTTAGAAAAAGGAAGATGACCCATGCGATAATGCCAGACTGAGTCATTACACTTTATTGAGACGAAACTATGACGAGTGGACGATTGGACGGACGATTGAAGCAAACAGTATAAACCATCATGTTGCCTACCCACTCCAATCAGCTTCCTCGACGGCATTTCCTGCACAAGACAAAAATCCGGGCCAAACGTGAGTGCACATTTCAGGTCTCGAACCAATCGACTAACAGATATCAAATTGAAAGCAAACTCGGGTACACCCAGAACATCATGCAGAATTAATGAAGCTGAAAGCCTCACTGTTCCGACGGCACGAACGGCCACGTGAGAACCATTGGGAATTTGGACTGTAGCCGTTATCTTGTCAGTGACAAGTGTAGTGAAAAGTGACAAATCATTAACAATATGCGCATTTGCTCCACTATCAAAAAGCCAAGAAGTAGGTGAAAGAATATCCATACCCGACTCATGCTTGCTTGCCACTGAAACAGACTGCCCAAAATTACCTGCATTTAATTGCTCAACAAACGGAGCCGACTGATGTTGTTGACCAAGCGTGAGACTGACAAAAGAAGAAGAAACCGCCGCTATGGACTGCTCACGGGCAGAGGGCAGCATCCGTTCGCCTGGTGACATACCCACGGCATTGACTGTGCCGCGACCAGCAGACCCCTGCGACTTCCAGTTGCGGTTGACAACTGACTGATCGGCCATAGATTATAGATTACTTTCGGCAAAAGTAACTGAAGAATCGAATGAGTTAATCAACGTTGAAGACAAAACAATGTGAAATTCGAATGTGCAAAGCGAAGGCGACTACACAACCGAAGGCAAAGACGCTTGCCGATGCAAATATTGAATATCGAATATTGAGTGTACTGGATGATGACCAAAAAAAAACAAACAAACTGATGACTTTGGCGGAATGAAGACAAAGCCGCACAAAAAAAATATTGAATATCTAATATTGAATATTCAAGTTGAATATCGCAAGAACAGCGAAAAAAAAACGACAACCGATGAAATAGATCAAATTTGCTCTGATACCATGAAGAAATATTTGAGACGTAATATTTCTGTGTATTCAAAGAGTCAAACCTATACACGTATATATAAGAGAAGTGTAACCTACTCTCACTACAATTAAGGCTAAGTATCATCCACAATCCTATCTATTTGTTAATATCTTATCTACAAATAAGGATACTATCTACAAGGTATCATATCATATTGCAACCACTTCACAATACCCCTTCCCAGACTCTGCGCAAATGTGAAAAGCTAGTGCACCAAGAACGCCTTTTTGGTCGTTTGATTGGTTAGGCTACTAGTCAAATGTGATAATATTATAATATTTAGTCTGTCAGAATCGATTGATTGGTTAGGCTATCCATTCACATTTATGAACAAGGAACGAGATATCTATATAGTCGTTCGTAATCAAGCTGATCAATTAACGGTTTCTATTTCACGTTGACATCAATCTTTCTCAAGCTTTGCATTTATTCAAAAGGAAGAAAATAACAAATTGATCAAAAGAAAAAGGGAAGGAGAGGATGTTCCCAAGTGGTAGGATCAAAATTCAGTTCTCCAATCCAATCTTGAAGCAAAAAATCAAAATCCTTCGTTTTGGGAGTTCGCACTGCCTCAGTCCCAAGAAGCATGGTGGAAGATGCAAATCAGAGGCTCAGCAGCCTCTAAGACTGGGTGAGGACTTACGTAGTGACCCACACAAGGTGCCCCTGCAAACCAGACCTTCGACCTAGCAGCAGTGGAACACAGACTGTGCGTGTCTCTAGAATCGACCTATTGACCTCTTGGAGCAAATTCTAACTTAAGTATCAACTGGACTATGCCCTAGGCTATCCAATCCAATCTTGCCATTATAAAGTAACTGGTTGGATTATATCTTTAGTTATCAGCTGATAGAATTAAAATAAAGAAGAAATAACTGTCAATTCGATGAAAACTACGACCCTACAACAAGAGACGCGTTGGCCTGTTAGATTATGTACATACACGTAGACATGGTTTTGTAGAGGAAGTTAGTTAGTTTACTGGTAGCAATACGAGTTTGTACACTTGAACCTGTTTTTTGTGCAATAAAGATCCTCTTTCCCTTAAAAAAACAAAAAAAAAAAAAAAAAAAACTACGACCCTACAACAAGAGGTTAACGTTCCCTTTCTCTGGTCAAATTTCATCCATTGATGATCAACTATCAAGATATAGAACGTTGAGTATAAGGTCATTGACCATGTCGAAATTTATCAACAAAGAAAAGTAGGGACTGTTATATATATATATATATATATATATATATATATATATATATATATATATATATATATATATATAGACACACAAACATGCCACATATGTGTATTTATATCTCAGATGTAGGTGTAAGTGTTTATATTGAAATGGCTCTTACTAAATATTTGGAATATTAGCATTATCTTCTTTTCTTTTCTTCTTTTTCTCAAAGTGGGGAACAAGTCGGGTCCTGGCGAACATCTATAATGGAATTACCAACACTTTTCCAACACAAATATTGAAGCAAAACGAGGGTGGATTATATATAATTTTATCAGATCGTCTACGACGTCCTCTATTAGATATTTTCAAATAAGTTTCAAACATACATACATACATAGATATATGTATGTATGTATGTATGTATGTATATGTATACGTACGCGTGTTCTCTTTCACAACTTGTACTAATAATTAACCATCTCCTACATTCCGTATACGCTTGACATACTAATATAAAGCGCATGGTTTGAAACCTTATCCCAAGTTGGCCACTTCCATTGTAATGGAACCCGACATTAATGTAGAGTGGTGCCAAGGTGAAATTATTTTCTGACGTCATGGCAATCATTAGCATTTAATTTCCTTATAATAGTGGTCACGGAAAGGTGCTTCTACATTTCACTTAGCCCTTCAACAATCGCAATAGTGATAATAATTTCTCTCGTAATAGTGATAATAATTTCATTTGCCGACGGGTTCCTTTCTTCAGCAAAGGCACATCTAAGATCATAACCATTGTCGTATATGTAATTTCGAGCATGGAGACACCTTACATAAACAAGGTTTGGTATAATTTACTTGGAAATAAAGCGCGGGGGTTTTTGGAGAAGAAATAGACGTACAAAAATGGATCATATATAACTTGAAGCCGTTGGTTCATCTTCCACAACTACAGATGGGGTGGCGCTATGCCTTTCGGAACCAGTATCAACCATTTGGTACTGGCGGAATCACGTTGTGCATGGGAACATTCTCTCTCTTCCATCACCGATTGCTATATCGAGAAAGATAGTATGCCGGACGAAAAACTTAGAAGCTGTTAATTTATTGTCATGTAATTATGTACAGATAGATAGCATTACTTGATAGTTTTTTAGTAGAGTAACCGTAACTGTGACTTGTCGTTTCTTCCGAAGTTCATGCAATAAAGTTACACTTACTCGGGTAATAGTAATAATAATGATTATAATGGTAACATAATGCTAAATAAATAAATATGTAGAAGAGCCACAAAAGTACTAAATAAATTAGGTACAAAATTCGGAGACTGTCAGATGATTATCAATATACTCAATTGATTTTTGATGCATCACGCTCATGTGACACTGAAAGTCCCAAACTTTTGAAACAACACAATATTGTATCGTAGCGAAGGTACTGTTAAGTGTAATTAAGTATTGCCATTTAAAAAAATTACTTCTCTAGGGTAAAGTTTCTGTAAGATGAAGGCCAACTTTGAGAAATTTATTTGACCAATTGCAATAAGATGCGTCAAACAACAGGCTTCTTTTCTCATAAAAATACCCAATTCATAAGATATTTCTTCTAAAAAAAATGTTCTCCGTGTACTAGGTGTAAATGATAAATTTTTAAGATCGTGTACTAGGTGTAAATGATAAATTTTTAAGATCTAGAAATCTCTGTCTTCACATATACAATCATTTCACAATAACTATAAGAGAATCTCTAGCAGAATCGTACCTTTCTCCGTGGTTCGATGAGCAGAAACGACTTTGATGACAGAAAACATCAACTTTGATGGAGACAACTCGCAACCTTGAATGTAAGTTTCTCTCTACTAACCCTTACTGTAATGATTACTTTGATGGATAAGTAAAATCAATGAACAGGGTGAATGCTTACTTTGATGGATAAGTAAAACCAATAAACAGGGTGAATGCTTACTTTGATGGATAAGTAAAGCCAATGAACAAGGTGAAGAGAAGACCTTCATTCATATTTATAGGTAATCAAAAGCTACGTCCATCATAACCTCTGGATTCCCACCCCTTTGATTAGTGTATATGTACATTTAATGAAGAATTGTGTCTCTTAACCTAAAAGACATAACTCTTCAAGATAACTCTTCCCAAATAACCAATTAGCATTTAATTATAAATCATGTAACCATTATATGACAAAGGACACAACATTACACTAGCCTCCCGTGTTTGCGCGGGATGGGGGGAGAGGACGGATCGCTTCACGATTTGAGGTACACAGTCTTACCCTACCCTTTGTGATAAAGATATTTCTTCTATTGCAATCAAAACGACCAGTTAGTTTAAAAATATAACTTTAAGATGATCAAGAAAACTGTCCAACATCATGATATCGGATTATTAACCAAGGTCCCCCTGTTAACCATAGGATACTTAGCTTAACATATCCCTTTGAGTAGCATCTTAATGGTTTGATATATATTTCGTTTATAAAAATACTGATTAATTTGGGATTTCTCTTTTAAGTGGGTTTTATTAGATAATAACCAAGTTGTCATTTATTATATATATCGTAAACAACTTTTAAGATATTTAAAAATTTGTGAATTGAAACACTGGGAAACAGGAGTTGCAGAAGAACCGCAAAAGAGGGCAAATGTTGTCGCTTCTAATTATAATAATTATATTATTTTAGCATTGTTATTGTTAAAATGTTGAGTATAAACCCCCACCCCCTGTCTCACATTAGAATCATAACACTCCAAAAGGAACATAAGTCTTTTTTTCTTTTTTATGACTATAAGAGAAGTTTATTTTGGTCATTACACTTTGTGCATTTTGGAGGAAAGTAAAAAAAAAAACCAACGTAACCTAACAGCATATTTTAATTTTACCTATTTAAATTATACCACCAAAATTAAATTTTTATTAGATAAATAAATGCGGCAGGATACATGAATCAGAAGACTTCTTCTACTTCAACATTTATTACATCTTTCGTCACATTATATGAAATCAAACTATATGTTTTAATCTGGTTCTATTTAGTTAATTATTTTAACACACGTGTCATACTTTAGTTTATGTGATATAACATATAATACATGTTAGGATCGAAAACCCTCTCCCTTCATCCGATGTACGTACATGAGGTCTAACATAACGGACACTGGCTCAACAACAGAAAAAATTCAGCACAAAATTATAACGGTTATAGTCACCAGGAAAAATGCGTCATACGTGCCCATATTTATGGAAGAGTTTTCTTTTTCTTTGCTTTCTACACGTACATTTACATGCAAGAAAGAAGCAGAATAGCACATAAATTCTTCAGCCTATGTGTGTTTTTTTTTTTGGTTAAAATGCTAATATATTGACTAGAGAAATCAAAGCATCATAGAGATACAACTCATACAATAAACTTACTCGTAGACTAACAGAGCACCTGTTTATTCAGAGAAATGAAGTTTTTTGTTTTCTCTGTCACTGCTGGTCAGTTTGCATGCAAGGCGGAGGCAAATGGCAGAATAATTTCAGCTACTTTTCTCTTACGCTGAACCAACGTGTGTATTATGTAGGAGGTAAACTATCCGAGTGAAATTTAGTATTTTTATCGAGCCGAATATTTTTAGAATTTTTCAAATTCAAGCTCAATTATAATTTTTAGTTTTTCTTTATCTTAAACTCGAATTCAAACATGTCCAAAATCGAGTCAAACTCGAACGGCACTTCAACATATTTTGAGCATAAATATGGTTTCTAAAAATTGTATGTTCAGACATATACATTCATTTTCTTTGCCAATATCAAAGTAATTTCATATTTTCAACCAAAGGAAAATGAAGTCCAAAATATGATACAATATAATGGGGAAAATAGTCGAAGATTGTAACATCTCAATGAATGTTTAAGTGCTCCAAAGCGTTTATGAGAGGTTCCAATTTGCATATTTGTACACTTAAAGTATTCATGTAATCTTATAAAAGTCGTATGAAGTGAAACGTGAAATACATACTCCAAAACATAGACGATATCTATTTGGTACTGGGTTTTTGCTCTCTCAATCCACCTCTAAAACTTGTTAATGTCATTATTTAAATAAATTAAAGAGAAAAAGCACATTACTTGAAATAAAAGTTATTGATGTGAGTACGCTAGTGAGACCAAAATCGAAATTCAATTCCGGCTCTTTCGGCCTCTATCACAATCGCTCAACAAAGTTTATTAACCCACAGTTGATCTCCTTAGACGAGTTTTGTTGTAATTTGGGCTTACGGCCCATATCTAATCAAAACCAATGAGTGGTGTTACATGATCCTCATATAACTCATATATTTTTCTCAAATTGGCCAATATGAGACAATATATCAACATCTGCTCTCACCTTAGAACCCGTCCTCAATCACAAACCACAAGTCATCCATGAACATCTGGACTTGAGTGAAGGGACACAATAAATGGCAACCATGGGACGACCTTAGAATCCGTCTCCAATCACAAATCACAAACCAGACATGAACATCTAGACTTGGGTGAGCAGCACAATAAATGACCAACCATGGGACAAGCAAAGTGTGAGTCCACATTTTAAACCTGCTCTGACACCATGTTGAAACTTAAGCTTACATGGGGTGAGTCTCATATTCACTTAAAACCTTAAAGCAATGATTTATGGTACCTCATTCTCATATAGAACTTATGTTTTTCTCAAATTAACCAATATGAAACAATATTATCGACAAGTTTCAAAACCTTAAATCATCATAATCTTTATGTTGTGGAGTCGACTTCTTCTATTCCAAAAATACTCTAGTGTTCGATTTTTCAATATAGTCTAAATTACAATATGTTGAAATATTAATTAACAGAACGACTAGTCTTTATTTAATCTTTATCAAGTTTCACATACATGCAACTTTAACGTGTCATAAAATTATTTTTGAACAGTTAATCAGCTATACACAAAACATGTTTGCGAATCAACACGTCTGCAAAGTCTTCTTGTCATTTTCTTTATTTTTGGCCCTCTCTAATAACACTGTAGATGAAGGCATATTAAAAATGAAAAGCAGCATCTTGAATTAAGTTTTATTAGTCTGCTTCGTCTTTCTTATACCCTCTCTAATTCACAATTATCCAATTATTATAATATTAATATGTTTTCATCAGAAAAATAGTAATTCATCTTGAATTTAATGATGACATTACAAACACAGAAAACGTCATTCTCTCCATATAGTATAATTAGTAACTTCACTAGAGTGAAACTTTCTATTTGTATTAACTGAATTCCCTCACTAACACACTACAACACCATATCTCGATTATTGTGTCATTTATGCAGGTACATATAGAGTCGGGGGTCTCACTGGAAGTAAACTCTCTATCCTTTGGGATGGAGATATTGTTTGTCTGCCTCTCACCCTCTCCAGACCTTAGCGACAACTTTTGCTGTCGTTGGGATATACTGGGTACGATTGATTGATTGACTGGAGTGAAGATGCAATGAATATAGAGAAAGTTGGCCCAAATTGCACATGCTCTAGCCCATTTTTATTCTTCACATGTTTCAGCCCAAAAAAAAATGAGCAGGTGTACTACCTTTTCACTCTAATTTTGTAGATGATACTCCAACACTTCATTTTATTTTTATTTTCTTTTTGCGAAAAAGGAGGCAACTCTGTGGAAAATTGTTTCGGACTATATTTGGTTATCAAATAACCACCGTGTGCTTTTGACATACACGTTTCCATAATAGAGAGTTCATATACATGTCGAGTCAATTCATGTTAAAGTGGCATTCGAAATATATACGTGAAAAACAGATGTATACTGAAACAACCGTCAACTTATCACTCATAAACAACCTTCAACTTCTCGTTTAGTGTGTATAAGATGACCATTGGATCCTAGGACTATTCGTCTATTCCATAAGTCATTCTCCGGATACCATAAAAATCAGATGTTTAATAACCATTTTATATACGCCACTATGTGGTCATTGGAGAAAGCCCTTGAAAGTTTGCTATTCTCAGAACAATTGTAAAAGGTGTCGGAGAATTTCATGTGCATAATTTATCTAATTTCATGACATTACTAATGTTAGTCGTATTATGATTATCACTTTTCTGGAAACCAACTTATCAGTCGACGTATTCCGAAGATTGTTATGTTGACTGTTGTCAAAGGTGATATGAAATCGAAATACGGTTATCAGTTATCTGGTTACAACTTATCAATCAACGCATTTCGAGATTGTTATGTTGTAATTACGATGGCCAAAGATTTGCATAAACAGGAACATAATCTGAAACAACCATCATTTCTCATTTACCGTATATACGGTGGTTATCGGATCTGGAGTAAAATACTTTTCGGTGTTGTGTTGTGGCACATGAGATTATGAGGAGCATACAATATTCGTGAGCCACTCTTAAGTCATTTCTTGTATTATCAGATAACGCCTCTAGGGCCTTTTCATATGTTTTTCTCTGTATGCCATGAAAATAGTTCTTCCAGTTGTGAAACACATTCGGAGTTAATATATGTCAGCTCTGAGATATGAAACACAACCGGAGTTAATATGTGTCTCTTCATTAAGGGTAAACTTGGAAAAAAGTCTATTTATTGTATCACGTTGAAAGTTTAAAAATTAGTGTTTTTCTACGCAATTTGGATATAACTCGGGTTTATATATATTTATATCTTCTACTACTTAATTTGTATAATATTTTGATATTTTATTGGCTCAATGGCTTAAAAAGTGAATTAATTGACTATTATCGTTTTTCTTCAAAATATATTGATTTTCAGCTAAACTAACTATATTTTTTGAGCTTAATTAATTTATTAATTAAATTAGAATATTTTTATGCTAGTTAGCTAAATAAATATATCTTTGATTATTTTATTACGTTAAAGTTGTATTTGTTTTTATTTAATCCGCAGAAAACATAATATCGAAATTGAATATCGAGATTAACTGCAAGATGATATGGTTAGAACCAAAAAGATAGATAACATTAATCTAGAATACTGATTTCCTATTTGGAAAAAAGGAAAAGATTTAATTGGTGGAAATCCTCGTCTACCCTGAAATTTTGGGTAAAGAATATTCTATTTAGTCATTTTGAAATGACAGACCTTGTCTATGTCTTACTTTCTTGGCTTTGAAGCTTATCAGATGGGTAGTGGAATATTCATTTCACAGAAGAAATATGCCGGTGATATTTTAAAAAAGTTTAATATGGAATTTGTAAAACCCATCTTAACATCGGTTGAAGAAAAGTTGAAGTTAACAAAAGATGCTACTGATGAGCAAGTTGGCCTTACATGCTTCCAAAGACAGGTTGGAAACTTGATATATTTGACTGCGACTATGCCGGATATAACATATGGTGTCGGACTTATCAGTCGTTTCATGGAGTCACCGCGTCAATCACACTTACAATCAGCTAAACGGATTTTGAGATATATCAGAGGTATAAAAACTCATGGTGTATTCTATTCTTGTGCTAATGATATTTCTCTTCTCGGGTACACGGATAGTGATTGGGCTGGTGACACCATTGAAAGAAAAAGCACATCAGGTTATGCATTTTTCTTGGGATTCGATGTGTTCTCATGGTCTTCAAAGAAACAATAAATCGT
The DNA here is from genome assembly GCA_036186865.1 of Eustoma russellianum. Lineage (NCBI taxonomy): Eukaryota > Viridiplantae > Streptophyta > Magnoliopsida > Gentianales > Gentianaceae > Eustoma > Eustoma russellianum. The sequence continues at coordinate 32,120,707 of AP025057.1, forward strand.
GGTTTTATCTACAGCTGAAGCAGAGCATAGAGCAGCATCAAGTAGTGCTACACAAGCGATATGGCTTAGACGAATTCTTTATTTTCTACATTATGAACAAGATGAACCAACAAATATTTATTGCGATAACAAATCAGCAATTGAGTTATTAAAGAATCGAGTATTTCATGGACGACGCAAACACATTCGATATCAAGTTTCACTTCATTCATGACCAAGTTCGTGAAAAAGAGATTGCTATTAATTATTGTTCAATTGAAGAACAAGTTGCGGATATTTTTACAAAGCCATTAAAGACGGAGTTATTTTTCAAGCTGAAGAAAATGCTTGTAACGATCAAGTCTGAAGATGATTTAAGGGATGCGATATAGAATTAAATCAAATGGAAACACACATTAGTCAACAATATGTGAACATAATTTTTATTTTTCAAATGGTAGGTAGTAATATCAACTTTGCTTATTTTGTTCACGCAACTTTTACCTATAAACATGTGTAGTATTTGCCTATAAATAGGCTAGTTTCTTTAACATTGTAACACACCTCCAAACACAATTCTTCTTTAACATTGTAACACACCTCCAAACACAATTCTAAAACTCCAAAATAGTAGCATTGTATATTGTGCAAAACTTTGTGTACTTTTGTTCTTCATTCTTTCAGCTTTTTAGATATTTATCAATTTAATTTACCTCATAGTTATAAACAAGAAGCACACACAAATCGTTTTAGGTTCGCCGTCTCGCCGCAGCTTTATTCAAGTATAAATTTAAATGAAGATTTTTTGACTGTTCTATCTGGAGACACATTTATAATAACAATTATTATATGCATGTAATTGATGTAATATTATTTTAACGGCAACGTGTTATAAATGTCTTAATCTCAAGTTTTCTTATTTTTATTTTTGATTTCTCAATTGCGTAGTTACTCACATGCAATATATTCTGCTTTATTTGATCTAAGAAAAACAGGTGATGCACTAACTACCACAATAACATAATTAACTATTCAAAAACTGAAAATTTATATTACACGTGAGGTAAAACATTTATTATACCGTGAAGAGTCACTGAAAATTTATATTACATATGATGTAAAACATTTATTATACCGTGAAGAGTTACCCTGATAAACAACTAAACATTCTCTTTTGGTAAATTTTAAGACATTTTTACGTAATGACTAAACACCATTTATTACTTATTATTTGATATTTCTTCAAATATGTTAAATATTAAATTATTTGTTACACTTTTATCACTTTAAATACCGTAAAACTTCCCAACTTTTTAACCATGTTAGTTCTAAAGTCGACCTTGGGTTGGTTATGACTTATAAAAGGTGTTTAGAGTCGTGATGTGTACCATACATTTTTTTGTGCAAGAAGTTATTATACCGATCTGATGTACGCAGCTTTATCTTACACTTTTTTGTGCAACAGACTATTTTTACAGCTTAAACCCGTAAAGTCACAAAACAGAACTTTAACAGTTGTTTCAAAGTACATACTTTTTACCACTTATGTCATATCCTTTTATCTGTTACGGTTAATAATTGCTAAAGCGAAATATTACTCCTTGAATACATGACTAAAAACCTCCTTCTAACAAGGAGAAAGGATAAGATGATGGTCGAGCCGCCTCGCCGACCACTATTCCGCCGGCGGCGTAGCTCGAATTCCCTATCCCTTCATTATCATAGAATAAGCTATCCCTACCCACCACCGCCCCGATTCCCCTGCTTCCGGTGGAGGAATCCGGCGACAATGAAGAACCACCATACATATTTAAATCCCCCATAAATTGCCTATGCCGTAACCACTCCACCGTCGTCATCTCCGGCGACGACTGACAGAACGCGTCTACATCAAAACGATCTTCATTTTCAGATTTCACCGGCGAGCTGGCTGATCCGCCGGAAATCGGCGGAGACGAAGCCGAATCCGAAGAGGATAACATTAGCCTTCTTCTTTTGTCGCCGTTTTTGAAATTTAACCTTCCGGTTCTGTCTGTTTCAACCATCATCCGCCATAAGATTCCTGGGTCATTTACTACTTTTGACAAGAAAGCCATAATTTGTTGCGGCCGTTTCTCTGTGGCTTCAATTCTTTTCTTCATGTTCACAACTTGCTCATCTAATGATATTTGCTCTTGCTTTAACTTTCTTATCTCCATTAATATTTCTTTATCTTCGTCTTCTTCGTTTCTGTTATTGCTGCAAATGTTCTTCCTCCTCGCGATTTTGTGGAGTAAATGCGTTTGGCCCCTTAAAAACCATTCATTAGCAAACACCCACCTGTCTGGATCCACCTTCCTGAAACCCTGTTCTTCAATTCATCAATCTCCCCTTTAGTACACAAAATTATTCATTGGTAAGGATACACTGAACCCATAAAAAGGTTTATTTATCGTGATTTTGGAATAACCGATAGCATTATACTCTGTCAGTATATTTTTATATTACATTAAAAAGTTAACTGTAATGATATTTTTAAAACGAGAACATGTTAGTTTATACACATGAATAGTAGAGAACATGTTAGATGAACGGGATCCTCTTACTATAATCTCATCACCCACTTCTCCATTGTATGACACGTGGCAACAAAAAAGGGTGGTGAGCATAGATGCGGTTACTCTTATCTAGCATCACCACCTCTCCCTGCTTGAGATAGGTGAAGAGATTGTAGATAAGGGGATTCAAACTCGTTAGATGATATACATGAATAGTAGATTTACATCCCTACAGTACCGTAAGACAGGCTAATAAGGGTTCAGTTGGGATTTCTAGTCATAAACCTTTTACATATGAATAGTAGATTGTATTTAAAGAAAAATGTCAGTTTCCAAACACATTTATATGTAACCATATTTGTCTATCTCGAGTAAATTTTAAATATATATGTCAAAAAGAAAATTTTATGCCGACATGAACTATGTTGGCGGAATAGTTCGCAGACTTTTTATTGGTTAAAAGTAACATTGGTTAGAAGTAACACTATTACTAGAACTATTATATCAAATATATGGAGCATGCTAGCACAATACAACAACATCATTACTCCATTGTTTTAGAAGATTCAGCATATGACATGATATGAAAGGGTCGAATGTACGCAATCATATCCATGTGTTACAAATACACGAAGGTTGTTTCCCGAACGTACTAGCAGAATGGTTCTTCAATTCATCAATCTCCCCTTAGTACACAAAATTATTCATTGGTAAGGATACATGGAACCCATAAAAAGATTTATTTATCGTGATTTTGGAATAACGGATATCATTATATTCCCGTGAATATATTTTTATAACGATATTTTTGAAACGAGAATAGTAATACTAAAATAAGCTTCAACTTGTTGGTTGATATATATGAATAGTAGATTGCATTTAAAATAAATGTCATGAAGACACTTGTCTCTAACCATTTTTGTCTATACAACAACAATCACGTTATCCTATTGTCTTATAAGCTTCCGTTTATCGCGGGATATAGAGAGTCGGATGTACGTAACCATACTCATATATTAGAAATACACAGAGGTTGTTTTCCGATGACACATAATAAAAATTGGGTCAAGCTAGTTCATAATATAATAAATGCAACCAATGAATCATTTTGCTTTATTCCATCATATTCTAAAATCAAAAAAAAAAATTTGCCTTCACTCTATCAAAATAGAAACACTAAACATATTTGTCTATCTAGAGTAAATTTTGAATATACCTAAAAAAGAAAATTTTATGTCAACATGAACTATGTTGGCGGATGTTGAGAATCCCACATTGGCTAATTTGAGAAAAAAATGCATGGCTTATATGTGGATGAGGTACCACCACCCATTGCCTTAAGGTTTTGAGTGGATATGGGACTCACCTCATGTAAGCCCAAGTTTCAACATGGTATCAGAGCAGGTTTAAAATGTGGACTCACCCCTTGCCTGACCCATGGTTGGCCATTTAATGTTTCACTTACCTAAGTCCAGATGTTTATGCCTGACTTGTGGTTTGTGATTGAGGGCGGGTTGTAAGGCGCATGTGTATGTCAAGCCACGTTGCCACGTGAGGGCGGGTGTTGAGAATCCCACATTGGCTAATTTGAGAAAAAAATGCATGGCTTATATGAGAATGAGGTACCACCACCCATTGCCTTAAGGATTTGAGTGGATATGGGTCTCACCTCATGTAAGCCCAAGTTTCAACAGCGGAATAGTTCGCAAACTTTTTATTGGTTAAAGGTAACTTTCACTAAATGAGTACCAAACAACAACATTACTCTATTACCCATCTATAATAGGATATGAGAGATCAGATGTACGCAACTATACAAAGAGCGTTGAACTTTCACTAAAAGAAGTATTCTATCAATTATCTGGGGTGTGGTACCAGAATGGTTCAGACAATTAAAATTAAAAAAAAATGTCATTTATCTTTTACAGGAGTAATAGTTAAGAAATAATTTGTAACTAATATCGAATCATTTAAAATTTTCTGAAAAAGAATGAGACCAATAAGAACGGAATTGTGGAGCACAAAGGTGAGGGGTAAATGTATACTTACATAAGTGTTGAGTTGGCGAACAAAGCTGGAGAAATTCTGGTGTTTGAAGTAAGCAGGCAGAATTTTTAGACAGAATTCAGAAGGGTTATGGACGATGAAGCAGTTGTTCGTTGTTCCCCATGTAATGAACACATCTGTTGAAGAATTATGAACCATGTCATAAATCTTCATAACAAAGGGTGCGACAACCTTATTGTCCTCCATCTTTGTTTGTCTTGAGGATGTTTGAACCTTGAGGTGAGGATATGGTTTGTGTTTTTGGAGTAACAAAAATGTTTGAGAAGAATCAGAAGAAGTGTGACGGGAAGAAAGTGAGGGGGCATGCATCTAACATATAAAGAGGTACTAACAGATAAATGGTTTGATTTCAGAGACATGTGCGTTTCGGTAGAGTTAAAGACTTAGTTTGCAGTGTGTTCCTTACGTATGACCTTTTCAACCTATGAAGACGATGGACTCCTGATTTACATCCTCTACAATGTTCTTTGTACTAAAACACTGGGTATGTAGGATTAGGTTTTAGGCTTTTGCTGCCCCCAGGGGCATAGTCCAGTGATAAGTGGCAAAGGTGATTGCGGCTAGAACCCCGACGTCCCAAGTTCGAGTCCGTGTGGAGACAATCCTTGTTGAAATATTACAAGAGTTGTCTCTGGACTGGCTGAGTCTCGTGTGTCCTCCCCCTTTGCAGGGCTGCCGGTGGAGCACATCCCTCGATTTACATCCCACCTGACTAAGGGGCCTCTGATAGAGACGGGTAGAACTCACCCCCTCATCAAAGGTTTTAGGCTTTTGCTGTAATATAAATACATGTAAATGCGGTGTCGTTTGTGATGGTGGAGGTCGAATCAAAGAGCCTTGATATTTCTCGGAAAAATGAAAAGGTCCCACTTGACTCTGCTTTTGGATGCTGCCCCTAGATATTTTCTATCCCTAGATTTTCTTCATATCTTTATCTATTTTTATGTTGTAAACAGTTTTAATTCTTGAAAGTGTATGATGTTTACATTCTTTTTGTCTATTTAATTAGGCCTATCTTAAAAATGTTGAATCCTTAAGCCCAAAAAGCCTTACTGTGCCGTCTTCTTGACTTTGTAATTAATATAAATTGAATAAAGTGTTATATCAAGTAACATCATCTCTTGTGTTACTCAATAAAACAATAAAAATGTATAGATTCTAAATCTAGACCAATGACATAATTCGAGCAACAGATAGTCTATTTAACTACTTGTACAACATCGTTAAAATAAAAAACTACTTCTGCAACAACCTAAACTTTTTCCATTAGGTTATGTCTTTGTGTGGGATTAAGTGTATATGATCCTGTGTTTTAGGCGAAAATAGAAAGGCCTCTAGGACTTAAGTTCAAAATTAACAAATTGCACCTAAAAAATACAGGTTTAATTTTTTTTTTTATAGCGGCAGCATAGAAACTTTGACTATGTTGTTAACTTTTTATACTAAATCTTATTTAACTCTGAGCTTCTTGTGACACCACTAGATTATTTCACTTGTTTAATGATCGTTGAATGTATAATTTATATCATTTATGGTGTATTTTGAAACTGAGGCGGTGGATGAGTGCATGCCCTCGAGGATAAAGTCTCAACCTTTACCCTTAAGGGGAAATTTCATCATCATCGTCATTCGTACCCAGTGTATCCCAATGACAAAAGCTATTGCTGGGGTTTGGGGAGGGTAAGTGGTAGACAAACAATACCTCTGTCTCAAAAGATAGAAAGTCTGCTTACACTGAGATCCTCGTCTCTATATGTACCCGTATAAACCCTAAACCCTAAGGGGAAATTTGAAAGTCATAATATGTAGCTTGAAATCTAGGTGGAATCTCATCGTTTTTACACGTCTTTCCGTTGATGTATGCCTGTGTCCACTTATATTATAAGATAGTTCACTTCAATCTTTATAAACCTAAAAGTGTGGACACATCATCATCAAATGCATCACCAAGATCCGGGCAAACTTTGGTCAGTTACGCATGGTAAAAAAAAGTTTATGATCGGAAACCCAACCGGATTTCTATCAGTCTGTCCAACGGTGCGATAAGGATGAAAGTCAGGTGTCATAAGACTCGTTATGGCAGAGTTTGAACTGCTCAGACAGCCACACAAGGAGCACATTGCAAGCAGTGAAGCTCTAACACCATGCGCTTACCTGGAAAGAGAGTCAAAAATTTTGTTTGAGACAAGAATCGAACTCTCGCCATTTTTTCGAGCCTCCGCCACCAAAACCATTGGACCATGTCCTGAGGACCAGTTACGCATTGTATGTGTTAGGCAAATACAAGCTTAAGTATAATTAGTACAATCTTCAACAGAGTTATATGAAAATATAAAAAGAAGATCTTTTAATAACCTTGTTAAATTTGATTTTTTTTAGTAAAACAGAATTATATCAGCTAAATATTTTGTTTATTCGGTTAGCTAAATTGTTATGTGACATTTTCTAAGTTTTGGATACTTAGATAGCACAACTAAAGAACTAGATGTGGGAAGACTTTATTGTAGTCAATGAACAAAGAAGGGTCATAGCATCGTATTTATTTTTTATTTATATTTTTTGCATTTTTCACTTTTTTAAAATGAATGAGCGGGCATTGAATCAGGTGGTAAGGTTGTTGATTTGTGACCTTGAGGTTACGGATTCGAGACGCAGAAATAGCCTCTTGCACAAAATGTAGGGTAAGGCTGCATACATCAGATCGTGAAGTTATACAACATCTCCTCGGACCATGCGCAAACATGGAAGTCTAGTGCACCGGTAACGCCCTTTTTCACTCTTTTAAAAAATTTACTTTATATTTTTGCATTTTTCACTTTTTTAAAATGAGAGGGCGAGCATTGAAGCAGGTGGCAAGGTTGTTGATTTGTGACCTTGAGGTTACGGATGCGAGCCGCGGAAACAGCCTCTTGTGCAAAATATAGGGTAAAGCTGCATCAGATCGTAAAACAATCCGACACCTCCTCAGACTCTGTGCAAACACGAGAAACTACTGCATTGATAACATCCTTTTTCACTCTTTTAAAAAGTTTACTTTAGTATTGTGCTATAAGGTGGTGAAAAAACAAAAGATGAGAACATGCATACCTCAACGAATAACATTAGGCATCTTAGTAATTGTTATTTAACAATAAACTATATATAATTATGAAGGAATGACTTATCAGCATAGATAAGTGTATCAAACATATGTAATCTCATTTGTGCCCTTTTCTATTAATAAGAAACCGTCACGATGTCCTTGATTATTTAATAAAATTGATTCCGTTTATTTGTTGAATCCACCATGAAGGACTTGGGACGTGTCAAAATTTCCAGGAAGTGGCCGACTCGGATTTTGCAGCCAGCCAATCGCAGGTCGACAGGTGTTTGGGGCAACCGAGGATTTTGGCTTTGGTACCTTGCTTTAGCTACTAAATACAATTATTGTAAAGTGAAAAAAAAAATCTTTCAGTGAATGATTGCGATTTTAATAAAATATTATTGGCAAAATATATGTTCCCAATTTGACTTATTTTGCAGATAAATTAGTTCGATGGTTGCGATCAAAGGTTCTGACTTCTTAGACAAATATAAAAGTTTAATTCATGCGTTATATACAACTATTCTTATAAGACATGACTAAATAGAAGCATAATGTTAACCATTCAATTGCATATACGGTGAATTGAGTGGATATAAGCCCAGGAAAAAATATATTATAATTATGAATGAAAAGGAAAAAGTTAAGCGAGAAGATGGAAAGCCATACGGTTGAATACCAAAAAGTGTATATGAGGTGTATATGAACCTCATGTCGTAACTCAGTTGGTACTCGGCTAGTGAATTGTTCTTCAAGTGATGCAGGTTCAAAACTGGAAGTAGCCGTATGTAGTGTGGGTGTCTCACGGTTGTCTGGACCATATGTTCCTGACTCAATTAGAATAAGAATGTTGACCCAGTTCGATGTGGATATTTTGTAGACACTTCTGTATATGATCATCCTATTTATTACTTAGCTGAATTTCTTGATATTTATCCGGACATTTATCTTCTAAATGAAACTAATGAAAGCCCAGGTCAATGCCGTTGTTCAGCATGCAAATAAATAAATAAATAAATAACATGGCATTTATATCTCCCTTTTTCTCAATCAAATAAATGGAATGAGTTAGTCCACCAAAAAGAAAAGAAGTGTGTAAGATAGTGTTAGAGCAGAGCAGGCCGAGCAGAGCAGAGGCCAAGACTTCGGTTGCCGAGCAGACCTGAAATTGTTGAGTTGTCGATCTGTAGACTTCGGTTGCCGACCTGCAGAGCCGACCTTCAGAATAGAGATAACTGTGGAGAAATTCCGGAAGATTAGATATGATTGTATATATCTAGACTAATCAGATATTTCTTATTCATTGAGTATATCTTGTACATAAATATAGAGATATTATAGGATTTTTGCTAATCGGGTAGGTGATCTTTTTCTTTGAATTAATGCAAGATGCGTGAATTGTATTGTTATAAATAGGCAAACAATGAATGAAAACGGGAGAGGTTTGAGCCACCAAAATTTCGTGTTCTTAGCTATTTTTCAGAGAGGCTAATGTTCAATAGCTAACCCTTCGACTTCAACCAACGCATTCTTCAATTGTCTGATTAAAATGCTGGTCAGCTATATTAGCTATATGTTGGTCTGGAACAATATGTCCATCGACGTTACACAATTCTCCTAAATGACTATGATGATGATGCAATTCTGTATAACACGTTTCAAATAAAATTAGATAAGTAGTATCACTGCATTTTACGTCAAAAGTATTTTGGTTTAATTCCCCAACAATATTTGATATTGGAGTTGCTGGAATATGTCCATCCTCTGTAGATTCATTATGATGAATTTTATTCTCTTGGACCCCATAAGAGACACGCACATCATTCGTATCATCAGTAAATTCAACTCTGCCCCATGGTATATTCTAGTTGGTACTCAGGTTGGATTTGTTCTAAGTGGTCAAGAGTTCGATTCTAGGAACATGTACTATTCCTTTGCTGTTAGGTTTGAAGGTCTGGCTTGCGAGGAGACACCATGTGTGGGTCAACAATGGAATTGTTGTTCGAAGGCTGATGAGAGGTCATTATCTCCTTTTCTTTGTCAAGGTCTGACTTGTTGGATCTCTTTGGCTGATCACCTACATTTTGATTTCTCTTCTCCATTGATGATTTCTCATCAGAGGTTCTGATCCTAAGGCAAGAGTCTCCTTATGTCCTAAATGATTGTAGAAAAGTTTAACAAGATAATGGAGGTTGGAAAAAAATTATTCCACTTCACAAAGGTTACAAGTATGTGCCTTTATATAGGCAAGCCAAGAGGAGCACAATGGCCTCAACGGCCTTACTCTTTCAACGGGATGAGATCTTTTCACCGCAAAAGTATTCACCACACTTCTCACTGCGCGACACGTGTCAGCAAGAAAGAATGGTGAGTTTAGATGCGGGTGACCCTTATCTAGCCTCACAATTCCTCTCTGCTGCCACGTGTCATGCGATGAAGCGTGCGGTGAGGCTTTTGCGTTGAGGGGATCCTAACCCATTTCAACGGTTAGTTCCTATTCTTTCTGGCAAAAGGTTGAACCCCAACCCAAAGGACCCCACTGCCCCAGCCACAAGGAGCTACGTGGAGAATCAGGAGTCCAGCAACCACCTAGATTGGGTGAGATCTTACGTAGTTACCCACACAAGGTGCCTCCCACAAATCAGGCATTTGGCATAGCAACAGAGGAACACTCACATTATGAGTGTCCTTGGATTCGAACTCATGACCTCTTTCTGTCAATCCCAACCAGAGTACCAACTGGACTATACCCTGGAGGCGGCTACTTCCTATTCTTTATAATATACAAATGTAAATTTGATCCATACTGCAATATTTTTCAAATGTATAAACTGAGTATAAGTATACTTGTATGTATACTGTATGTATAACTACACAGTGTATGTTTATAGTGTATTCTACTGTATATGTACACTGTATATTTCTACATCCCTCTCAAAGTTGGTGTATATGTACACTGTATATTTCTACATCCCTCTCAAAGTTGGTGTATATGTTTATACATCTAACCTTGAAAAGTGTTTAAAATATTTTTGTAGTCATCGGTTTGGTGAAAAAAAATATTTGCCCTTTAGTTACTGGATGAGATATGTTTAGTCATGATAACTTTAACTTCTATCTTCATGTTTGACATGATTTTTCTGAGTTATATTTCATCACTTGTATTCTTCTGTCTTTGATTTTCCCATGACTTGGTGTTTCCCCAAGTACTTTTAAAAAAAACTTAAGAGTAAAATTAAAGTTTCCATTAGTGGAATCATGCGTAAATGAACCAACTATAACATTTATCAAAAGTAGTGTGAGATAAGCGAACTAGTTTGGCTTTTTTATTATAAAAAACAGACAATTAAATATACTTACCCTATTCGATTTCTAGATTATGGTTACTATGCGCGACTTACTAGACATGTTTTACCATAGTAGTTCGAATTTCTTAACTTATGCAAAGTCAAACTAATATGATATTTTGAGACAGAGGAGAAACGTTCTTCAGATTTTGTCATGTATATTAATAGACATCATTTTACTACACATGTAATGATCTCAAACAATATTACATAAAATCTAATACAGATTGAGGTAGTAAATTTTTCCCATAATTTTATGATGTACAAATAACTAGTTTTACGCTGGTTTAGACTAGGCATGTAAATGAACCGAGCCGTTCGGTATGTTTGGTTCGTTCGGTTCGTTCGGTTCCGTTAAAGGGTTAATGAACCGAGCTTGAACCACTTTTTCCAGTTCGAACTCGGTAAGTGACACCGTTCGTTTAAGGTGTTCAGCTCGTTAATGTTGTTCGTGAGTTAAACGAATCGAGCTTGAACAATTAAATATGTTTGTTTAAATAAACGAGCAAGCTTGGCTCGTTCGCGAAGTTAAATGAGCCGAGCTTGAACAACACGATGCTCGGCTTGTTCGGCTCGTCTAGTATGGTAGCAAAACTTTGAAGCTTTACATGGTCTAAACTAGAGCTCTAAACAAGTCGAACGAACCGAGCATCGTATTGTTTAAGTTCAGTCCATTTAACTTAGCGAACGAACCAAGCTTGCTCGTTTATTTAAACGAACATATTTAATTGCTCAAGCTCGATTTGATTAACTCACGAACAACATTAACGAGCCGAACACCTTAAACGGACGGTGTCACTTACCGAGTTCGAACAGAAAAAAGTGGTTCAAGCTCAGTTCATTAATCCTTTAGACAAGCTGAGCTCGAACCGAGGTCGAGCCAAAGGAGGCGAACATACCGAACAGCTTGGCTCTTTAAATAGTTGTTACAAACAAAACAAAATAAAAAAAATGCTAACCTGGTTTTTCATTCCTTTTCTTTTCTAAAAAAAAATATGTGCTTTCTGAGTTCGTGAATCGCATGAATAACGTCGGTCTTATAATCGATTTACGGCTCAAGAAGGGCCCGAATTTAGTTCGAGAACTAAGACTAGCTCGGCCCAGTTATCAAAAACTCAGATATCCTGGACGTAATTCCTCAACCAACCCACCTTTTCAGGGTTCAGATCTCCTCACTGCATCCCGCTCACCGCATACGTCACCGCGTGACTGTGGCAGCAGGGGTGGTGAGGCTGGATGAGGGTTATCTTCATTCAGTCTCACCACCTTTCCTGCTGCCACATGTCGCGTTGTGGGGAGCGCGGTGACTCACCGTGTGGTGAAGGGATCCCATCCGTTTCAATCAAGGTTGGTTGAGTCTACTCAAAAAAAAATGTTTGTGAATTTATTGCATATTACCCACTCACTGTACTTTCTGTTCTAAATTGAAGAAAAAATGCAATTACCTTTTGTTATTGAAAAACACAACTAAATATTATTTTGGCAGCATTATGTGTAAGATGTCTTCTTTTAGTTCAAATTGTGATCACATATAACTATGTTTTTGGGGATCGAATCAGAGGAGACATAAGCTGTAGCTAATTTTGAGACATCAAATCCTCAGCCGCCATATGCTAAAAAAAAGCATTTTTTTAAAAAAAAAGATTTTCAAATGTCTAAAATTTTTAACATTTGGTGGCTGGAGATTTGGTGTTTCAAAATTAACTTTACCTTGTACGTCCTCTGATCCGATCCGAGCAAGCATTGACATATTTCCTTCTTTTCAATAAGCCCAATAAAAATATAATTATCACCAAAATTAATCCCTGTTTTGGTTTATTCTATCAATGGGTGAAAACAGAAAACTACTCGCAAATTTAGTCGCGTAGTTTAATTCAGAAGAACCCCCCACCCCACCCCCCAACCCACTGCCCCATTTTTTTTTTTTTTTTGACAATGACTTCAATGTGACAAAAAAAAAAGAAAAAGAAAAAGGTCGACCAAATACGCATAATGAGATAAGGTAAGGCGTGAAGAAAAAATAAATAAAGAAAATGATAAATTAACGAGTCATTCTGAGATGAGGCTATGACTAAGAAGAATAAAAGAAAACAACCCTTGTAAGTGATTATGAAAATTTTAGTATACACGATTATGAAGACGGATCTTGTAGCAACTGGTATGATTGTTTTTTTTTTGATCTTGAGAACGCGAGTTCGAGCTGCGGAAACAGCCTCTTACACAATGTGTATGGTAAGACTACGTACATCCTGGAGTGGTGTATAAGGTTGGGTTCAAACCTTCCCTTACGAGCTAGTTTTTGGGGCGAAGTTAGGAGTCCGAAAACCTTATCATTTGGTATCAGAGCTCTGGGCTTCCGGTCGGGCCGGTGTCTCATACGGTTCGGCAAAACGCCGGTTGAGGCAGTCGGGTCATGAAGAGGGTGGGGATGATGCGTCCCACATCGGCCGCGGAGTGCATCCTGGACTGGTGTATAAGGTTGAGTTCAAACCTTCCCTTACGAGCTAGCTTTTGGGACGAAGTTAAGAGTCCGAAAACCTTATCATTTGTTATCAGAGCTCTGGGCTTCCAGTCAGGCTGGTGTCTCATGGGGTTCTGCAAAACACCGACTGAGGCAGTCGGGTCCTGAAGAGGGTGGGAATGATGCGTCCCACATCGGCCGCGGAGTGCATCCTAGACTGGTGTATAAGGTTGGGTTCAAAGTTTAAACCTTCCCTTACGAACTAGCTTTTGGGGCGAAGTTAGGAGTCCGAAAACCTTATCATATGCTATATGGCATGTGTCTATATACACATATACATATACACACATATGTATGTGCATATATGTATGTATGTATATATGTATGTGTGTGTATATACATTGATGCTCTGTAAACCTGAATTTTTTGTAATACTATCATGACGATGGACAAATCACCAACATTAATATGCGTGTCTTATGATATAAACCTGAAATAATTTGATCATCATGATCTCGGTAACCGTAATACTAGGTTCCCTGACGTATGTGACAGAGGAGACACGTCAGACGTGTCTAATATAAGGTTGACACGTGTCTCTTTGTAAAAACACAAAAAAAAAAAGAAAAAAAAATTATCTACAGTTACATGTGTCCCCTTATTAGGTGCGTCTGTCGCGTCCTCCCTTATACTCCATCACCGAATCCGGGCCCCAAAAAGGGTAGCATAATAAGGTGCAATATAAAAAATTACTGGATTTAGAATAATTTTCCCATTTTATCATTACCATAAGTGGTGGGTCAGTGGCATGGGCCTACCCATGTCGACATTCAAGAGAAACAGTGCGAGTGGGGCGCGGGGCAGCAAAAGGCGATACATGTTCCTAAAGATTCCTACAATTTCAGTTTTAAAAACAGTGTAAAAGATGCAAATTAAGAATTCAGTTGTTTTTTAGGTTAAATGAAAACTTACACAGTGATTCATATAAAATATCCATGCAAACTAAGCATTTGACCTAGCAATAATGAAATATCCATACTATACATATCCATAGAATCGAAATATGTTTCATTTTCTAATGGGTGGCTGTCGCTGTAAATCCATGCGAATTGTGGTGCGACCTCACCACTGGTAGGTGGGATGAGATTATGTTTATACGTATAGCAATAAGTTTTTACAAAATAAAATAAAAGAGAAAGGAATTAAATTTTTCGGAAACAATAAAATATTTGAAGACTTTGCATTTAATTCCGCTGATATAAGTAGTCGCATCTGTACACATGTATGTAGAGTTACGCATATCATACTCTCATTTGATTAGTTAGCGCTATAGTCTTGTACAGATTATAGTCTTTTTGACTTTTGGACATTGGTATGCACATAGCATATTATGTGCATATCCTATAGTTGTTTGGATTTTCATATAAATTTTGCTAGGCAGCATGTTGCCTTGGTTTATCGTTGTTATTTGTTATGGCTTAAATGGCAAACAGTCTGTTGCTTTGTCATCTTTCGACCATTGTACGGGTTGTATCCCCATTATAGTACATTTTTCTGGGTCAAGGTTTGCCTTGGCCCATTGAGTATATTATTTGCATTGTTTTCCCACCTACTTTTATTTTATAGAACAAAAGAATAGGATATCAAGTTAGACCAAGAAATTTCATTCTCAAACTAGTCGAGAATAAACGCCGACAAAGTGCAATTGCGAACACCAATTAATTAAACTAGGATATCGTCATATGCGATGACACACGTAATTAAGCAAACACCAATTAATTAAAATCATCAAAATATTTTACATATTTTTCAATAAAACTTAACCATGAATATTGTGAGTGCTATTTTGATAAACTATTAAGTTAAATACTTTTAAGATTTAATCTTAATAGATTTCATACTATTGCTTTGAATACTTTTAAAGTTTAATCTTAATTAATTTTAATAATTATGATAATACTTTTGAGACCAGTTGGGAAATAAAGATTCTTTTCCGTGGACAGCAATGATCTTTTATTGAAGGTGGTAATTATTTTTGATATAGTGACTGATAACCTATATTGTTATGAACATTTACGAAAACAACAACACATATCCAGTATATCCCAACAACAGTAAAAACTATCGCTAGAATTTGGGAAACGTTAGAGGCAGACAAACAATACTTTCATCACAAATGATAGAGAGGTTGCTTCCAGGGAGACTCACAGCTCTATGAAAACTTACGTAGACAAATAATGAAAGACAAATAATAAAAGACAAAGACAAACGAAAAAAAAAAAGTTACCTAAAGTATAGAGACTATCTAAGCACCTAAATATAATATAAGGGGAAGCGGATTCTATGACGCAGAAGAAATTGACGCCATTGTGACGCGGCCAATAGATGGCCGCCACGTGGCAGAGCGGACCCCCCTTTTTGTAAAAAAAATTTTCACAGTTGTTTTTATATTACACAAAAGGCCTAACAAACATCTGAACCAGAAACACACTGCCGATGGCTATCGCAATTGTCGCCTTCGAACTTAAAGCTGTTCCCTCTTGTTTATCTGGTTTGCAATATTCTTTTTAGGTAATCTACTCATAGCCTTCCTAATTATTTAGTCATAAGCTGTAAGCAATGACTTCCTTCTCCTTTTCGTTTTGATGTGATTATGAAAATGGCAAATGCATCAAGGTAGCCCAAACAAGTGAACATGCATTGGTTATGTTTCCATTTTGATATTGAAGTGCTGCATATTATGAACTCCTCAGAAACTTCACCTTTGAAGACACAGAAGTTGAGATACGAAAATTAGAAGTTGGACAAGAAATCTAGAACATACCAGTAAAAACGTATGGAGCTGCAATAGTACGGACCAACAGGGGAAGAAGGAAGGAGAGAATTAGAGATGGTGGAGTTTGTATTTACCAGTGAAGTGGCTTGTCACCGGAATCGCATGAAATCGTTGGACCTAAGGTTTCTAGCTTTCGCCTTCGTTCGCGATGGAAGAAGGAGACAACAGTAAATTTAGAATTTAGGTAGAAATTGATTTGACCAAATATAATATAAAAACAACTGTGGAAAAAAAAGGAGGTCCGCTTGCCACGTGGCGGCCATCTATTGGCCGCGTCACAATGGCGTCAAATTCTTCCGCGTCATAGAATCTGCTCCCAATATAAGGTGTTTCTATATCCTGCCTGAACCTCGTTAACCTTAATCATATGCCTCTATTAACACATGTCCTAAACCATATCTTCAGAGATGTGCAAATCTAGTAGGTCATATCTAATCCGCTCATTCCAAGTTAGTTTGAGTTTGTCTTTACTCATCTTCTCCTCTACAATAAGGCTTTCAAGTGCTCTGACAGATACCATTGTCGGTCTTCCCAGACCATTTTAGCTTCCTCTTTCTTATCTTATCTACTATTTTAGTCACACATAACATTTTATTAAATATCCGCTTTATATCCGCATTCATGAGAATACTTGAACACGTCACTGAGAGAATTATTGCATCTCGAATTTAACGTCTTAAAAATTTGGATAAGACATTCAATATTTTATTTATTGATCTCCAAATTTCCTGGTATAAATACCACTAGAAATATCGCTCCAAACGTTTTTGTTCCCAAACGGTTCTGCTTATCAGGCCAAAAAAAAAAAAGATAAAAATTAAAAAAACTTTATTTTCTTTCCCTTCACCTGATCTGCCATAAAGTATCAGTTAAACCAAAATCACAGACACTAAAATGGCCTCTCGGCAAAGAATAACGGTGATGACGTCACCGAAAGACGGAATCGGAGGTGACTCGTCAACTCAGACAGCAACAGCAGCAGCACCGCCGGCGGGAAATTCTCCGACAGCAGGGAATTACCAGTGCTTATGCTCTCCGACGACTCATCAAGGATCTTTCCGGTGCCGGCATCACAGATCATCTGGTCAGCCTGCTTCGGCGGCGTGGTTCAGCAGATCGAAATCCATGTTTTCAGCCGCTGCTAAAAGCACCGATCTGCCTAAATCCCTCTCTCCGGAATCGGTCGGATCTTAATAATTGTCAGAGTTTATGGATGGATCCTACTGCTTTCATAATATTCTGAATTACTTGCTGTATGTCGATCTACATGTATGTATGTATATCGTGATATAGTTTGTTGTTTGGTCTTAAGAAAACGGTGGCAGAATCTTAAAATAATTTTATAGAGCTGCTGGTATAACGTTTTCTATATTGCTGTACCCTTTTCCAAATCTAGTGTTGATCACTCTGTACTGATTGTTATATATATACACATATATATATATACACACACACACTCAGAGTGTTGACGTACATAACCCGTGCAAAATGCATATAGTGATAGTAACACAACCAAGTGTGTTGGCACTTTGGATGTCATACGGATAAAAGACGTTTCGTTCAAACTTGCTCTCGGTATCGGAATCAGAATAATAGATGATGTAATGATAATGAGTTTGAGTTGTAAATCCGTGTGCATTTGGTATCTAATGTGGAATAGGTATATTATCATTCATGTTGTTTGAAACACATTTGAAAAAGAACGAAATTAAAACACGAGCACACACGGTGGTGGCGTGGTGGTCGTGCGATGGTGGTACAATGGCGGCACGGTAGTGGTGTGGTGGGGGATGGTGATGGGGTGGTGGCGCGGCGGCGATAGGCTGACGGCTGACGGGAGGGGTGGCACGTGGCAAGGCAGTGATGGTGAGGTGGTGGCGAACGGTGGGAAGGGTGGCAACAGAGTGGCAGCGCGTTGATGGCACAAGATGACGCAGTGGTAGCAAAAGATAGCGTGGTGGTAGCATGGTGTGGTGTTTCGGATGGAAAAAATGTGTGGTTTCACTCAGATATCTCTTTCAAATAAATACAAGAAATGAGTATCACTCATTCATAGGGGTATTAACGAACCGAGCCGAACCGAATACTAAGTTTTCGAACTCGAATTCGTTTAGCTAAACGAATAGTTGAGCTCGGTTCGTTTAGCTAAACGAATTTTAAAATTGGTTCGAGTTCGGCTCGATAACCTTATAACTGTTTAAACGAACTCGAATACCTATTTGAATTCGGCTCATTAACAAATAATTAACGAACGAATACGAACCGAACACGAACTGAACTCGAATAGTTCGCGAAAGGCTCGGTTGGTTTAACACCCCTACCCATTCGATACCATTACTATATTTTTGAAACCCACTACCCAACCGCAATAGATAGAACTTGATAGAAAATTTGACATCATTGCTGGATAAGTATTGTTAGAAGGTTTTTTTTTTTTTTTTTTTTTTGTAATTGTATTGTTAGAAGGTTCTTTGCAATATAATTATAAGGAAACCGTGATCAAATCAGTAAGGAAAATTAGCCTATAATTCGAACACTATTAATGTAATTATATTGTAATAATTTCTATAATTAAATATATCTTTGTATCATATTTGAATCGCTACTGTCATCATCATCATTATCCGTACCCAGTATATCCAAACGACAGTAAAAGCTATCGCTAGGGTCTGGAGAGGGTAATTGGTAGTCAAACAATACATATGTGACAAGGGATAGATACAGACCTCCTAGTCTATATGTAACTGCATAAATGACATAATAATAAATATATGATGTGCTAGTGTATTAGTGAAGAAATTCAAGAAATACAAAGAAGATATTGTCTGGTCTATAGCTCTATATTCAGCTATTTGAGTTCCATCTAGAATCAAGTTCCCTAAGTAATTTTATCATCTTCTAAGAGTAACTACTAAAACATATGTATATTCTTTTTTTTTTTCATAAATATTATAACATGTGATCAAACCTATAGTTTAAGAAATTTTATTTAAAACCAAATTGTGAAAGTATTTAAGAATAAATTTTTTGAAATTTGATTTGGATGATCTTATAACTATTTCATAAATACACTGAATGATATGATAATATTTTTAGGATGGAAGGAGGAGTAGTTATTTATGAATCAATAAGGCAATCAATCAAGGAAAACTTTGTGGAAGTCATTGAGTACTATCAGATGTTTATTAACCGATAAGATAAACAATCACTTTCTGTCTTAAAAATATTCTCGTGGTTGACCTTTTCGCTCTAAAAATATTTTCATAGTTGACATTTCAAAATAATATAATTTTTAATATGCTAAAAAACCTAGTATAACAATATTTTAAAAACGAGACAGTAATTGATATATTACTGTGATGAGTGTATAAAATGAAGGTCACTCTCATTTTTATGTTTCTTGTTTGTCATGAATAAATGTTATGATTTATTCATTGATCACGTCAAAACTTATCATCTTTACGCATTAAACGTACAAATGATCGTGTTTAGAGTTTAGACGAAGAGGTTCATTCCTATTTGTCTACGTGTACTGCTTATAAGGTAACTGTTCAAATTTATATTTATAAATAGTTACCTTTGTATTATGTTAAAATTTGTCATGTTATATATAGGTGAATTTTAGAGAAGGAAAAACTATAGGTATGGTTATCATGACATAGGCGCCTTTAGATCACTTTGTGGTTTTAATAAAATTGATATTGATCACGGTTCATGATAATGCGGGACCCACCAGAAGAATTTCCTTTTCTACATTTTCTTATGGTACTGGATAAGTTTCTTTATGAACGGTTCCGCCCCACCTTCACGTTTCAGATCCTAGGAGGTCAATGGTGAAATAAAATATAAGCTTTCAATCACGCTACTTCATGAGTACAAAATGCTTCTTCTTTTTTTAAAAAAAATTTAACTGCTGACCAATTTGTATACGTGAAAACGCGTAATTGATGATCTCATATTTTACTTCACCGTTGGCCTTTTCGGATCCGAACTGTTACCTTCAAAGTATTGTACATAATCAAATAGGACGAAAGCAAGCTCCAAACACAATAACTAATATAATCTATGGGGAACCCACGGTGGAGTTTACGAATATATTTATAATATTGGATGCCAACATCAGATAAAATTAATAAGACAAAAAGCGATAAATTTTGTTAAATTATATCAAGAAACCGTGTAGAAATTAATACATTAGGTACTCTACAATTTATTTCCTCTACTACATCACCAAATTAGCATGAATACAATTCATTTTCTCATGTTTCACATCTTCTAGTAGTTATTTTTTTTTTTAATTAAGAGAATGACCAATTTTCAACTACAAACTCAAGTATTGATTTATTTGTCATAATGCACAGTCATTTGTTAGATGGTGGGTCTTTGAACAATTGGTAGTGTTATTGTTTTGTGACTTTGAAGTCATGTGTTCGAGACTCAGAAACAGTCTCTTACACAAAATATAGAGTAAGGCTGCGCACATCAGCTCGAAAAGCGATTCGGCCTCTTCATGCATCCTACGCAAACGCGAGAGCCAGTACACCGAGAACATCATAGACATGTATTTGCTAGATAAAAATGCCTTGTGTGGGTCACTGCGTAAGTCCTCACCCGACCTAGGAGGTCGCTAAGACTTCAGGGTCATGAATGACATTTTGTTTCTATAAATTAAACAAGTAATGACCTACTGACTTAAATAACGTTATTACACCTATACTGCATGTATATTAGTTTGAATCTATGTTTTTTTAATTACCATGTCTCAACTCAAATATCAATACTGTTAGGCAAAACTTTTTTTCCCTCTTATCATCAATACGGTCGAAAGAAGAGAGACATGTCATACAGCCATGTCATTCATATCACCTTTGGTGTTTTCAAATTCGCAGTTCTTTTGTAATTACATTAATATAATAATGAATACCTAATCACATGACATGTTACTTATTAGTCATCGGTTCACTTCAATATGAAGCAAGTATGCATTATTACATCTTCTGTCTTTCCTTTTTTAATTCTTATTTTTATTTTAATTATATATTGATGATCACCAACTAAAACAATAATGTAATTCTGTGCGCTCTTTTTTTTTAATCTAATAGAATCATTTTATTTATCTTTGACATTTTAAAACTTGTCAAAACCACAAGTTTCTTAGTTACTTGATCATTTTATGGTTTTTCAACATGAAATAACATGATCACGGGTTGAGATCTTGTCACCGCTTTCACTGTTTAGTGCTTCCAACCAGTCGTACACCTTCTATAGATTATCTCCTTATCCGATTTCACAACTTTCTACTAGATAGACGTCACCAGGTCATCCATTACCGTAGGATCCGACCCATGATCGCGACGGAACAAATCATAAGACAATGGCACTTTAGTACTTTTTAAAAGTCGACCTCAAATTAATTGCAAACTTAACTTTTGTGGATGATCATTATTATTCTTTACATGTTATCTTTGACCACACATTAGAATTTCTTGATAATAATCTATTTTTAAAAAAGAAGCATGACTAATATGAGTTATTACCATCTATTGTCTTAAGTTTTTGTGTGAATATAAAATTTTTCTATGTAAAACTAAATTTCAACATGTTATCAAATCTATGTTATTTTATACGGGTCCATATCTTGCCTAGATTCATGGTTGACTATTCATTGTCTCCTCTAACACTTGAGTCGAGATGTCCATAACTGATTTGCAATTAAAGATGGTTTCTAATACGCGTGTATATGTCAAGTCAGTCGTCACGTGAGGGTAATTCTTGAAAATATTGTTTCATATTGACTATTTTGGGGAAAAAAAATACATTGGTTATAAGATGAAGATGAGATTCGACCATATTGCTATTTTGAGAAAAATAGTTATATGAGTATAAGAACTACTACCTATCGTTTTAAAGTTTTGAATGTATATGAGTCAATCTTATTTAAGTCCAAATTTTAACATGAGAGGATGATAAATTTTCTTCTACCACTATGAATTGCCGATTAATTTCGTGTTACTCTCATTGCCTAATTTAGTGTGGATAAGAACTATTTTTATGAACTTCCGAAAAAAAAAAAAGACTTCCAAGCCAATCAAACACTATTTTGTAAACTCGTTATATTTACAAAAATGTGTGATTTTATCCAAAAGAATTTTGATGTCTAAAACTTTCAATTATGTTTGATGCAACTGATGTTCTCGACGTGTGAACTTGCTATTGCAATTCTATCATTTAAGAAGGGACAAAATTTGTATGGATAAGAACTATTACTTATTGTTTTAAGGTTTTGGAGGTATATGAATCAATTTTTATCGATCGATCCATCAATCATATTCAGTATATCTTAACGGCATCAATCAATTCTTATTGATCGATTAATGAATTAATCATATTCAGTATATCTCAACGGCATCAAAAAAATATCGTTAATATGAATCAACTCTTATGTAAACCTAAATTTCAACGTGAGAAGATAATTTTTTTTCTTAAACCACTATGAATTGCCGATGAATTTCGTGTTGCTCTCATTGCCTAAACACATAATTTGTCAAGTTTCATACTATTGCTTCTTTCCCTTTAATGGGAAACTGCATTATTTGTCACGAAATGCCCAGTGGGCTCTTGTTTTGGATGGCTGCCAGGCCTCCAGCAATGAGAAAAAGGTAGGCGACAACATTCTCGCCGTCTTCTCTGAAAGATTATCGTTGACTGCCTTGTCTTGTTCTTGCACTAACCACACAAATCTTTCACTATTTTAAGGATATAATAATGCTTATATAGAAGCCCATCTGCTCATTTTTGTAACTTCTACATTTGAAGGTGCCATTCAATATCTTACTATGGAGAAAGATGAAAAAGCTGGCAAATCATTCTCGATGCCGGAAATCAAATTTACCAAGCTATTCATCAACGGCGAGTTCGTTGATTCTGTCTCAGGTTCTTCAGCTTTCTAACTTTTTATTTAAATTTTTTGACTTATAATAAAGTTTGTAGTGATGATATTGTAAAGGGTTCTCAAATATGTGTTCGACATGGTAAGTAAATTGTGGTTTCTTTGCCTTGGTCAGCATTTGCATGCCAAAAAGTTGTTTAGCTGAGTTGCATTCAAAATTTAATTTTGATTAGGGAGGACTTTTGAGACAATTGACCCAAGAACAGGAGAAGCAACTGCAAGAGTCGCTGAAGGAGACAAAGAGGATGTGGATTTGGCAGTTAAGGCTGCTCGTGAGGCCTTCGATAATGGCCTCTGGCCTCGCTTACCAGGCCCTGTAAGTTCGGTTTAAGTTTTCTGTCCGTTCAGACTTGGACTTACATGACATAAGACCAATATCTATTCAAAACCTTAAGTCAACATGAGGTCAATATTTATTCAAAACCTTAAGTCAATGGGTGGATGATGGTACCTTATTCTCATATAACACATGTATTTTCTCTCTCATTGGCTAATGTGGGACAATATTCTTCCCCCCTTCACGTGGCAACATGGCTTGACATATACACGCACTTTAGAAGCCGTCATGTATTTTTCTCAAATTGGCCAATGTGAAATAATATGACTTGACATATATATGTGCCGTAGAACCCGCCCCTTAATCACAAACCACAAGCCAACATGGCTTGACATATACACGCGACTTAGAACCCGCCATGTATTTTTTCTCAAATTGTCCAATGTGGGACAATATGACTTGACATATATACACGCCGTAGAACCCGCCCCTTAATCACAAACCTCAAGTCAGACAATAGATGACTAACTTAGAAACCGCCATCAACATCTGGACTTGGACGAGGGAGACAACAATGACTAACCTAGAACTCGCCATGTATTTTTTCTCAAATTAGCCAATGTGGGACAATATGGCTTGACATATACATGTGCCTTATAACCTGCCTTTTAATCACAAACCACAAGTCATTTATGAACATCTAAGACTTGGACGAGGGAGACAATAGATGACTAACTATAGGCCAAGGAAGGTGTAAGTCCACATTTTAAACTTATTCTGATACCATTTTGAAACTTTGGTTTAGATCCACTCAAAATCTAAGGCAATGGGGGTGTTAGCTAATTCTCATAAAACCCATGTATTTTTTTTAAAAAAATTGACCAATGTGGAACAATATTATCCAGATCGCTAACTTCAGCTTCAAATTTCACAGGAAAAGCGAAGAATACTGATGAAATTCGCAGACTTAATCGATGAGAACATTGACGACATAGCAGCACTTGATGCAATCAATGCTGGGAAACTGCATGGTTTTACGAAGGCAGTTGATATTCCTGTTGCGACTGAAACATTGCGCTATTATGCTGGAGCTGCAGATAAAATCCATGGTGAAACATTAAAGATGTCAAGGGAACTTCAAGGTTACACATTGCGTGAGCCGATTGGAGTTGTAGGAATCATTATCCCCTGGAATTATCCCACCAATATTTTGTTTGCCAAAGTTTCCCCTGCTTTGGCTGCTGGTTGTACTGTTGTCATCAAGCCAGCAGAACAGACTCCCCTTTCTGCTCTTTATTATGGCCATTTGGCAAAGAAGGTAGACAAGTTAATTAATATTTTCAAAATGGGGATGAGATCTCCTTACCACCGGAACCATCACCTCCTTCCCCACCGCCGACACGTGGGGATGGTAAGGCTAGATGCAGTGATCCTCATCTAGCCTTACCACCCCTACTGCCATGTGTCGAGCGGTGGGGAAGAGGGTGATAGTTCTGGCGATGAGGAGATATGGTCTCAAGATTAAATTTTTACTAATCTAGTCAGAGTTTTTCGTTTTTCCTCTGCGATTAGGCAGGGATTCCAGATGGAGCATTTAATGTTGTAACTGGATATGGGCACACGGCTGGTGCAGCGATATCGTCTCATATGGATATTGATAAAGTAAAATGTCTCTAATTTGAAAGTAAATAAGATTTTATATATCTTGTAATGTTTTAATACATATATGTGTGATCATAATGATATTTTTAGGTTGCATTTACTGGCTCAACTGAGGTAGGACGTTTGATAATGCAAGCTGCAGCATCAAGCAATTTGAAGCCTGTCTCGTTGGAACTTGGAGGCAAGAACCCTTTTCTAGTATTTGATGATGCGGACGTTGAAACCGCTGCGAATTTGGTTCTTATGGGCAGTCTGTGGAACAAGGTGATTTGGTCATTACTTTTTGTTGTCTTGCACATAGTGTTATACACTCTCACATGTACAACAACTATCATACCCAATATATCCCAACGACATAAAAAAGTATCACTAAAGCCTGGAGAGTGTTACTAGAAACAAACAATACCTCTATTCCAAGAGATACAAAGTTTACTTCCAGTGAGAACTCCGGCTCTATATGTACTTTCATATGTGCAAATACTTCACAAATTAACGAGGTCTGAAATAGGTATAATTCATTTCAATTTTCAATGGAGTAAATGACACACTCTTCCTTTGACTTTGGAATATGATGGAATAAAGCAAAATGACTTACTAAATTGGTTGCACTTCTTATATTGTGAAGTATCAGTTGATCGACATAGCTTGACGCATCATTACGGGTCATCGAAAAACAACTTCCATGTGTTTCTAACACATGGGTATGGTTGCATACATCCGACCCCTCATACCTCGTCATAGGCCGAAGCTTTTAAAACAATGGGGTAATGTTGTTGTCGTTGAAATACGTATAATTCTCTATTACTTACTTTGGACGATCCAATGAATTTCAGACTTCATATTTCAGCACTCACACTTTCCTTTATAATCATACTGGCTTAATTAGTGTTCCCATCTCAAACCTTAGGAGATATGATAAATCAAAAACAACAATAATAACATTACACATTGCCTTGGAGGTTCTCGCCTATGGCGGGATATGGGGGTCGGATGTACGCAACCATACACATGTGTTAGAAACACAAAGAGTTTGTTTCTCGATGACCCATAATGAAAATCACGTCAAGCTGTGTTGATCGACTGCTACTTCATAATATAAGAAGCGCAACCAATTTAGTGAGCCATTTTGCTTAATTCCGTCATATTCTAAAATTAAAGAAGAATGTGTACTTAACTCTATTGGAAATGGAAATGATGATAAATCAAAAACATGGTAATTTATTGAATTTTGCATGTGTCAGGGGGAACTGTGCGTGGCAAGTTCGCGTATTTTTGTCCAGGAAGGAATCTATGATGAATTTGCCAACAAATTGATGGAGAAAACAAAAGCGTGGGTTGTTGGTGATCCATTTGATCCTCAGACAAACCAAGGACCCCAAGTATATTCTCTATCTATTTAATTATTTCATTCTGATTCTCTTCTAAAGAGCGGGCCTTGGAGCAACTGGTAAGGTTGATGTTTTGTTGTTTTGATGTCACTGATTCGAGCCGCGGTAATAGCCTCTTGCACAAAGTGTAGGGCAAGACTGCGTGCATCATCCCCGGATCATACGAAAACACGGAAGCCTAGTGCACCGAGAACATCCTTTATTCTGATTCCCTTCTACTCACAGCCAATCCACTATGCTCAATGAGAAATTTTAATTAGCCATGACCAATACATAGATCGACAAGAGACAATATGAAAAAATATTGTCATACATTGAACATGGCAAGAAGGAAGGCGCGACATTGTTAACCGGAGGAAAGCCTTGGGGAAACAAAGGCTATTATATTGAGCCAACTGTTTTCTCTGATGTTAAGGTAACAAATGTCTGAAAATTTGCTACTTTTAGTGCATATGGGGCTTAACCGTCAACATCTATTCTTAATAATTTTTCTCTCAATTTAGGATGATATGCTCATTGCCAAGGAAGAAATCTTTGGGCCTGTTATTTCACTCATGAAGTTCAAGTACGTCTAAAAACTTTCTCCATCTTTGCTCTCAATATCTTGACGTAGAGTTATTCACAAATGAAGTACCAAATAGCAATCATGTGGTCACTATATTTGAACAATTTTGATACCACCTGTAGCGTTCCGCCTGAGGCTAGGATCTCAGCAGGATGCATCCGTCGTACTCGGCTACGAGAAGCACAAAGCGTCAATAACATTTATGTGCATGTCAGCATATACATGTATCGAATAGCGGAAGCATCATAAAATAGACAGGATAAAAACATAAGCGACATGCATACATCATAAACTATCTCCGGATATAATGTCATCAGTACATCAAGATACAAATACATATCTGAAATAACAAAATACAAAAGCTGGATCAGCTGGGCCCGTTAAACTGCTCGCGAATAACCTACTCTCTCGGCTCATCGTCTATGTAGTTCAAGTCCTGATCCTGAGGCTATGCAAGATGGTAAAAGTGTAGAGTGAACGATAATGAATCGCTCAGCAAGTTAGGTTCGTCATGTGGATCATGTACGGGAGACGGGGTAATGAAATGCAGTTGAATTTCAAGCTATAACACAAAAAATTACAAATCGCGTCCTATTGACATGTCATTTAGACAAGTTTTCAACATACAATTAAATTTAATCAATGTCGCGCATTCTATGTTGAATTTGAAGGCTCGTGAATTTGTGCAGGACCATGGAAGAGGCCATTAAGAGGGCTAATGCTACAAAGTACGGGTTAGCAGCAGGAATTGTGACCAATGACTTGAACATAGCCCATACAGTGTCAAGATCTATCAAGGCTGGTGTGATTTGGATCAACTGTTACGTGGCTTTTGATAACGACTGCCCTTATGGTGGGTACAAAATGAGTGGGTTTGGCAGAGATTTTGGAATGCAAGCTCTAGATCAGTATCTTCAAGTTAAATCAGTGGTTACTCCTTTGTATAATTCTCCTTGGCTCTGAAGTTATCCTATTGCTTTGGAGGATTTTTGCTGCTATTGGAGCTAGAAAATGATCATGTATTGTTCTAATTTTGGGACATGAAATGTATCTATGTACATTTTTTCTAAGCCAGTGTTTGATTTGCAGCCTCTCATCAGTTGAAATGGGCTCAAGTGGGATATCTCGACTGAAAAAATGATGTCTGATGAACTATACAACCACAACAACATTGACACATTGTTTTAGAGGCTCCCGTTTATGACAGGGTATGCTGATTGAAAGAATTCAAGAATTCATTCAAGTTAAGTTTCAATTTACAAGGTTTCTTCCCTTTTATAGGGATCTTTCTACTCCTAACGGCTTTATTTTTCCACTTGTCCAGTGGTTACTGTTCAGCTACAATGTTTTCTAACGTCTAACGACTAGTTAGCTGATCAGCTCAAGACTTAGTATACCAGCTCGGCCTTAGCATTGCTGCATGGCTTGAGCTTCACCTTGGCACCTCGGCTTAGCACTTCTTCACTTTGGTTCTGCTTCACTTCTCTTTAGCTCTTCTTTACCTCAGTCCGTCTGTCTTCTTTAGTTCAGTCCGGCCTTATTTTTTCCGTACCATCTCAGTTAAGCTCGGTTGACTAAATTGGTCACTTTCTTCTATCAGTCACTATTTTCTTCAGGTCGGTCCACCTCACCTTAGCTTGACA
This sequence comes from Eustoma russellianum, assembly GCA_036186865.1. NCBI lineage: Eukaryota > Viridiplantae > Streptophyta > Magnoliopsida > Gentianales > Gentianaceae > Eustoma > Eustoma russellianum. The sequence goes on from AP025057.1 coordinate 32,149,500, forward strand.
CATCTCGGATGGACTTATTTCTACACTATGAAGACATTATATCAAATCGTGTAATCATCTGATAAAAAGTGTTGGCCTACCTTTAGATTCTAACTTGATTTTCTTTTGTTCCAATATGTAAAGGGAGTTCCTTGTGCATTAGATTTTTGTATTTGCGCAAGGTCTGAAGAGGGGCCAAATCGCTTCGCGATCTGACGTACGCAATTTTACCCTAGCTAAAAGTGAAAAATATTTATCATATAAACGTACTAAAAAAATACCTACATTTGTTGTTTTTGCCCATACGTACTTGACATGTGATCTAATAGCCTCTATTTAGGTGACGAATAAGAGGGTATGACAAAAATGATGTTACAAAGAAACTAAGATGCAAAGTTGTATTTGTTGCTTTCTTTTTTCTCTTTTGGGGTTGAGTTTGGGAGGAGAACGGAGAAGGAAATTATTACCTTTATCATTATATGTTGACTGTTATTTTTTTTTTTTTTCAAATAACACAAGACAAATACTATATGACTGTTTCACCTTTCCTTCAAAACTTTGGTTATTGAGTTATGATTCAAATATAAATGTATAATAGACAAATGACCGTTTTCTTCCGACTGATTTTCCCCATGAATATAATATGTGGATGGGTTACAAATATAACACGGTAAAAATCATATAGACTTTTGTATACAGAAACACGGAGATGTTGTCTTGCGATGACCTATAATGAAAATTGCGTCAAACTGTTTCGATCAACTGATACTTCACAATATAAGAAACGCAGCTAATTAGTCATTGCAAAATTGCTCCAAATAAAGACTGATATGTCTAGAAGCCAAGAAAAGCTGCTAGAAAGATGCTTTATTTGAGGTTCATCCATGAGTCCATGGCTATTTATAATTAGTCAACCCAACTAAGATTAGAAAGTTGAATGCTACAGTCTACAAATAGAATTGAGTGACTAACAAAAATGAAATGTTCACTAACTTAAATTTTGCTGTCAGTAACGCAGTATTTTTGTAATGTTTCTCTTCCATTACAATGTTCAGTGATATTGGTTTCTCTCTAAAGAACATAAAAGTACCAATTGCTTGAGCAGTCTTTAACAAAAGCGTTTAAGGGATTGAGGAATATGAATTGAGATAAATGCAAAAATATATTAGTTTTATTATTAAAACCCACTTTTTTACGTGTTTGAGAGAAAATTTAGAACTATTCTGTCAAAACTGCAGGGTGCCAAGGACCGTGTTTTGCCAGAACCACAATGTGCAAATTTAAAGGTTTAGGGTTAGAGTTAGAATTAGAGTTAAGGTTAGGGCTAGGATTATACTAAAAAACAATAGATCATACGTTAACGAGACAACACACAAAGTATACGAGTTGTAATACAATAAATACTCATACCATAAAGCCGGTTAATGTTAATGAGATAACACACAAAGCATAGACTAAACCATTCTAGCTATAACTACATTTCAACTAGCGGGTCTTTTTACCAGTTTCAAAATTTCTTCGACGGTATGTTTGTCTTTGGGGGCCCGTCTCAAGTGATGATTTGATCCTTCATGAGAACAATTTGTACAATGAACGTTATTGGTGGTAGGTACCATGCTAGCGTTCACCTCAGATTTTCATCATTGTATACTGTGACAACATTCCTATCAAATCCTTCACGTTTTCGTATGGACTTTTTGTTGGTTCTACAAAAAGGAGATATTTCTTTCATTGTCTAAGATTCTGAGACTTCCTGTGCTAAATGGTAACGATGGACTTGATAAATTCCTTTTTCAGCTTGAAGCAGCAATCAGTAGCGACTTTCCTGATTATCAGGTGTCTGTTATAATCATGACCATCTTATATTCTGCCATGAGTTGTGCTTTACACTCGTATTTGAACTTACAGTTAGCACGGTTGTAGTCAATACCCTTGGAATTTTCATGTTTCTGATTTCAAGAATTGACTTTCTATTTCGAGTGAAGGACACACTCCTTCCGTGACTTTGAAATATGATGAAATAAAGCAAAATGACTCACTAAATTAGTTACGCTTATTATATTGTGAAGTAGCAGTTGATTGACAAAGTTTGACGCAATTTCCATTATGGGTTATCAGCAAACAACCTCTGTGTGTTTCTAACACCTGAGTATGGTTGCGTACATCCGGTCTTCTATACCCCGTCATAAACGGAAGCCTCTAAGGCAATGGAGTAATGATGTTGTTGTTGTGCTTTCAAGAACTGGAGCTATTCCGTTGGCTAGAAAGTTTTGATAATTGACGAATTACCCCAAAAAAAAAAAAAAAAGTCGCCTAACCAATGGATTATTAATTGATGACATGCCAAATGTCAGCTTGCTTTTCTTGCAATGCTTAGCCTCTGTGCTTATGTCCAGCTTTTCTTGTGGTTGGCAAAAGGTTTAACCCCAACCCAAAGAGCTCCCACTGTCCCATCCCAAAGGAGCTGCGTGGAGGAGGTAAATCAGGAGTCTAGCGGCCTCCTAATTTAGGTGAGATCTTACACAGTTACCCATACAAGGTGTCACCCACAAATCAAGCCTTTGGCCTGGCAGCAGAGGAACACCCACACTGTGCGCGTCCCTGGATTCGAACTCATGACCTCTTGTCGGTAATCCCCCATCCGAGTACCAACTAGACTATGCCCTGAGGCCATGTCCAGTTTTTTCTTGCAAAACCTATAGTATGTTGAGGTCAGTCCACAAAGAAATGCAACTTGAGAAGTATAAAGAGCCAGAGATATACAAAACTGCTGGCACCATCAGTAATTTCTGCAACACCTCCCTGCCTTTGTACGGTAGCTTCCATTGCTCCCAGATATGGATTATGCCGACTGTTCTCAATGTGATGTATTCCTTTCTTGCTGACAGGACCGTGAAATAACTGAATCAACTGCTAACACATTATCAATCCTGATAGAACTATTTATTGAGAAGGCCACACAGCGGCCCCAAATAATCCATGCCTTGACCTGTATCGATGTATCACGATCTTTTGCTGTTACAACCAACTGTTCAAATCGAGCCATGTGTAAACCGGTTTTTATGCCTGACTCAAGATCAGAAGCATCTTTGGAGAATATAGGTCCAGTACTTAACGTTAAAGGGTTATGGCACCGATATGCCCTTAGCGAGAATGGTGGATTTCCTGTTCCAGTCCCTGCACTCTGTCTTGACTGGACCTAATATGGGTGGAAAATCCACTCTTTTACGTGCAACTTGTTTGGCCGTTATCCTAGCTCAGGTTTTGTAGTTTGCTTCCAGTGAGACCCCCGCCTCTATATGTACCTGCATAGATAACACAGTAATAGAGATATGGAGGTATTGTTTGCCTGTCTCTCACCCTCCTCGGACCGTAACAGTAGTTTTTTCTATCTTTCGGATATAATAGATATGTGTTGTTGTTATTACTACTTCTGGATCCTGAATATTTCTCATGAATGTGAAATTTTACAGCTCGGCTGTTATGTGCCTGCTGAGGTCTGTGTTCTATCACTTGTGGATACATTATTTACACGGCTTGGAGCTTCTGACAGAATTATGACTGGCGAGAGTAAGCTTCTCTAAACACCCACATGTTCTTTCTTTCGCTTCTGTTCTCTTCTATGTTAGAGATACTCCAGTGGAACTACACTTTGTATAGAACAGACATACTTCACATGTTGGATACTTCTGGGCTTCTTAATGAGTATAAACGTGATTTAATCCTCACAAGCATTCGGAATCTTTTCAGTGTATTGGTATCTGTTTGTGGCAGGTACCTTTCTCATTGAATGTACAGAAACAGCATCTGTACTGCAAAATGCTACACAGGATTCCCTCGTCATTCTTGATGAATTGGATCGAGGAACTAGCATGAATATCCTATTGCATATGCTGTGAGATTTCTTTCCCTATTGCTCATTAGCTCAGTTGCTTCTCTCTGGCTGTCTAGATAATCTAGGATAAACTAGAGTTTGACTTTGTTTTAACATGCCTGTACTGTTTACTAAATTGGCTACTATATTGTGAAGTAGCAGTTGATCGATACAGTTTGACGTATCATTATGGGTTATCCAAAAACCTCTGTGTATTTCTAATACATAGGTATGGTTGTATACATCCGACCCTCCGTATCCTGCCATAGGCGGGAGCCTCCAATTGAATGGGATAATAATTGTTATGCCCCGCACCCTCCGTAGGGTAGTTAAAAGACAAAGAAGGATTTCACAGAAATTAATGATGGTCAACGGAAATAAATTAGGCATTTATATGAGGATTAATTAGAAATTAATGAGGGGATTTAATATTAGAATTTATTTATATTTAATTTAGAATTAAATAATTAAGGTTTATCCTTTAAGATAAATTAGATTCAGGATATAATTTAGAAACACCAAACTTTTCCCCCTGACCATATATAAACTGAGAAAGCGTCAGTTTCTTCAGAAACCAACGACGCTTCCTCACAACCCTAGCCGTTCTCCCAGGAGTAGAAGAAGACAACCCCAAGAAGTGATCCAGCCTTAGTTCGTTTTCCAATCCGACTTCGAGTAATCAAAGGCAAGTAATCTGTTTATAAGTTCTTACGTTTTGCGAAAGAAAAATGGCCTATTTTGTTATCAAATTGGATCACCATGCAGTAGATTCGTTCTTTGGTTATGTGTATATGTTTATGTGCCTTCGTTTCAAGATTTGGCCGATGTATATGAAAATGTGATTGTTGTTGTTGTTGAATCGGTGAAATCCTGCAAATCCTTATCCCTTGAATCCCCTCGTGATGTGATTGCGTGGATGCGTGGGTTTGAGAGAGAAAGGAAGGATTTTTGGGTTGTTGTGATGGATGAGTCGTGTGTTAGGCTTGAATCTGTGATTTGTAATTGTGTAGCGTTTAATTCGTAGTTTAAGCATGAGATTATAGCAGGGTTTAGGCTTGGATTGATTGGGATGAAGTTTGGGATCAATTGGAGTTATGGTTTTGTAGTTTCTGCGAAAATCGCAAAGTTTCTGTGCTGGAATCGTGGACATCGATCGATCGATGTGAGGGGATGAAGTACATAGATCGATCGATGTGAGGGGATGAAGTACATAGATCGATCGATGTGAGGGTATGATGTCCTCTGATGGACATCGATCGATCGATGTGGGGGGATGAAGTCACTTCGATCGATCGATGTAGGAAGGGCTGAGAGATCGATGTTCTCTGATGGACATCGATCGATCGATGTGAGGGGATGAAGTCACATAGATCGATCGACGTGAGGGGATGATGTCCACCAGTTTTGTGGAAAAATAGAGAAAGAAAGAGGGAAGCTCGGAGAATCTTTGGGGTACCTTAGAGGCTTCTTAAGACCTGATTAAAGGTAGTCTAAGTCTTGGGAACATGACCTAGGATGGTGAATCAATATTGGTGACTTAAATGGGTTCTCGAACCGAGTTTCAACGTGAATGACTTAAGAGGGTTAGGAGATGAACGTACAAGGTGTCTTAGAGTTCAAGGATGGAAAGATAGGGATACTCTCGTTGGGTTGTGAACTTTAGAATCAAAGTTAAGCGTTGATAAGCTAGTGGAAGCCTAAGATTTTGATGTGTCAGTTAGGAAAAGCTTGTGCGTGTTGCTTGTACTTGCGCATGTGAATATGTACTGCATACGTGAATGTGAAATGTGAATGTACAAGGAGTCTGCATCATGGCACGTGCATTGCATAAGTTTTTGAAAAGAGAGGTGCTTCGGCACTGATTTGCGAAGGTGACCTACAGTGTTAACCGGGATGGAAATTTAAGCCGGGGTGCACTGTAGGCCACAAAAGACTGTAACGTTAACCGGGATGGAAATTTAAGCCGGGGTGCGTTACAGGGTATAAAGTCCTCTACAATGTTAATCGGGATGGAAATTTAAGCCGAGGTACATTGTAGAGTTTACGAGAGCTGTGATGTTAATCGGGATGGAAATATAAGCCGAGGTGCATCACAGAGCATACGAGCTTGTAACGTTAATCGGGATGGAAATATAAGCCGGGGTGCGTTACAAGGAAATGAGTTAGGAACCGGACATTGTGTCATGCATTGCATTGATTTGAAAGAAATGGCTCATGCATATGTGATTGTGTAGCGTAGTGCATTATTTTGACATGCATCACGAGTGTCAATGTGTTACGAATGTGTGTGATACTTGATTGTCTATGAATTGTTAAGTGTGAGCAATTTGACGTACTTGCTTTATAGCGTTATTTAAACTTATATATTTGAAAATTACAAGACATGTGCCCCTCAATTCTCTCAGTTTATCTATCACTCATGTCTTGCCATGTGTTGATCCCGTATGTCTTATAAGTGGGTTACTTGCTAGCGTTTTTCGCTAAGGGTACTGCATTTGATCTTGCAGATGAACCCAGTTACGATATGATCTTCATTGAGGACGACGGCGAGTGGGCTGAGTGGGATGTTTAGACTTTGTAGAGAGCATTATGTGGATAGCTTTGATATTTCTGCCCCATAATTTATTTGAGGTTTTAGATGACTGCGACCATATACAGTTCTTTTAGTATTTACATTGTCTTTGACGTACAGCATTGATGGTTTTAATTTACGAGACATGTTTCCGCACTTATTTCTCTTACGTCATTGATGATGTGAAATCGAGAGATGAGACGTCTTGTAGTCTTCTCAGTAAGCTACGACGGGTGCACCGGTTCGGATTCCGCTGTCCGGGTCGGGGCGCTACAGGTGGTATCAGAGCCTATGCTTCAGATCTACCTCGGAGACCTAGGTTATGACATGTAGAGTCTTAAGCTATGATTTTTGCCTTAAGTTGATCTTTAGGTCTAAGTATCTGATCGTCTATGTAAGTTTGATTGGGATGGGTGTGTGCGAGCGCGATAAAAGTTAATCAATAAATGTTACTCTATTTAGGGTACAAATTCTACCTGGTACAACGCATAGGGGCTTTCAGTACTTATATTTTCGGAATTGCTGAATGCTAATAAGCGTTGATTTTGCAGAAAAATGTCTCCTAGAAGTGACAACCAAGGAAACGGTGGCAATGGTGACGAGAACCCTCCACCATCACCAGTGTCAGTACCCCAGGCACTGATAGACGCTATCACAGTGATAGCGCAAGATGTTGCTCAGCAGCAGCAGCAACCCCCTCCTCTACCACAGCCTCGGCGTAGCCTAGGGTATTACACTGAGGAGATGCAAAGCGTGCACGTCCCAACCTTTGAGGGAACCACTCTGAGGATACGGCCCCATCGCACGCCGTACTTCTCCAGGCCCTGATATTAGAAAATAACTGACGATTCTACCCCTAAGACACAATCTCAGACCTAAGTGATGATTTGAACTTAAGGTGATGATCATGAACATAGGCACTGACCTCAGTTATAAGCGATGATTCTGTACATAAGTCACGATCTTAGACGTAAGTAATGATATTGATTACGAGTTGACCTTAGACATAAGTATGGAATTAGTAATAGGTGTTGATTATGTACTAATTATGATTGGGAGATAACACGCGATCTTAGAGATAAGAATGATGATGCTAAGAACGATCCTAGAGATAAGTTATAATCCTAAACCGAAGAGGGCCAATGGTTTTGGACGCACGTACATCTAAGATACCCCATACAATTCTCCCTTATCTAAGGATGATCACAACTCTCTAAGACGTGATCTTAGTAACCCTAGTTGAACAAGTATATAATTGATTTGAATGAATTATGATGTCAATCAGAACATCCTAGTACAAACCTTAGATCCATATTACCGGGTCAGGCAGTAACTCGGGCTCCCTTACCATAATTGTAATATAGCACCTGACACCACTAGGGTAAACTAGAGAAGGTCCATATTCTTACCTGGACGGTAATACCATAGTAGGCTTAGGACTAAGTTGGGACCATAGCTACTAAGAAATGAATAGTAATAGTGGAGTAAATACTAAGGGAGGATTTATAGTAGCATGACAGAAATTAAGCAACGATTTATAAGCATTACGATCAGTAGAGTTAGTGAAAGATACTGTCAATGGAGTTTATAGTTTACAATTAAGATGTCAATTTTAGAATTCCCAAAATAGGCCGATCATATTAGACTCATTGTCAATATTGATCGGTAGCGACATATGAGAATCGATTATATTTTACACTGTGGAGCAATAAAGTGTCACAAAATCTTTCGCTAAGTGATGAACCCCTAGGAACAATGGGTTACTTGGCTTGAATCGGGTTGGCTTTAAATTGCAAGGGAGCCAGCATGAACAAGTAATGATTACTTTTCAGGTGAGATTTAACGGAGTTAGTATTAGCGGTTAAAAATAACCCAGTGAGAAGTGCAATAGATCAGGGTGGCCCATGGGAGTACGGTGAATGAGAATACCTTAAGACGATTAATATCTAGTTTGTCATGCTAAGATTGGACAGTCTCAGCTAAAGATGTTAGCATGAATAGACGAACATTAGACCTATAAGTTACGGTACTTAGGTAGAATTTACCTTGACCGTAAGAGTGAATCATAGAAATTATATGAAGTATGGGCAAATATTTTTCAAGTGGTTAAGTATTTATACGTGAGCACGTACGCCAAGATATACCTTATATTTCAAAGGTTTTTTCAATGTTTCTAAGTATTTTAATTAGGGTGCTTATTTGTATAGTCTGCTAACTTAACAATGCTATATTTTGTTCCGCCTTCGTATTTCCACCTGATGGAATTTCAACTACTATTGACAAACTCTGAAAAATAGATACATTTTAAAATGTTGAGGATTTGAAAAACAATATGTCTATATATTTCTGGTATTATTTCGCAAATTTTCGTTTCACCATGTTTATTTTGTTAAAATGATGAGAGTTGTTGATTATCAATATCGCAAGCATTTTATCCTTGGAATTATCACCTGCTTGCTACGAAGTTACCTAATAGTTTACGAGACAAAAGTAGTTGCAAAACGTGCATTCTTTTTAAAAGAGATATGCCACTTCCAAATTATTTTATTAAACTTCATGTCGTTGAGTTTCAAATGGTGTTAAGGAGATCCTACCTGAAACACTCTTGAGAGTAGGATATGCCCATATATATTCTTTTCTTCCTCGTTTGAGACATTCTTGCGAACAAGTTAGTTTTTTTTTATAAGAGGTCATGTGAATCAACATCTGCGAAGACGATTTTATAATATTTTAGCTCGCATGTTTACAAAAAAAAAATTAGAAATACTGTATAACTAATCGAAGCTATATTTTGAATTATAGCCACTTAAACTTCATTTTATTTAAAAAGAAGCATGTACATACATGTAGTTCGTATACTAGGCTTATGACGGTATCTATGAGAGATTAAGAGCATGATCATAGAGCTAGTTGATATGTATATAAGAATTGCTTTTGAAGACTTAGTTGCGTTAAGGAGGGGTAACGGTTACCGTATTGGCATACACAAAGGAGGTTAGTATGGTTGAGTATTTATTGGTAAATCATATAGGATAAGTTTATGAATCGGGATCGTAGATTTCGATAAGCTAGGTGATACACGTCAAGTGGGTAAGTGGAAGATTGTAAGCACTCATTAGCGAGGACTGAGGATTGAATCGCATAAGGACTAGAGCACCTTAAGGGACGTAGTATTGACTAAATTAAATCGTACTAGAGTACAACGTATTTCGAAAAATACATATGGCCTTAGGGATGAGTCTTGTGAGCAAGGCGTTGAGTTAAGGATTGTAATACACTTAAGAACTGATTTTAGAGGGTTTGTCAGGATGGCAACTATAAGTTCGATATAGACCGACGATTAAGTCATGAAGCGTGTATATTGACGTTACACTTAAGGTTGATTCGAGGACTGTACAAGAATAGGTTAAGATCTATCAGGCAGAGGACAATGGATTTAAAGAGTACATTGTGTGCTTACACAATGAATGATTTGAGAACTTAGTCCTGTACCGAGGAAGTGAAATGGGTACCATATCAGAATACGCAAGGGATACTAGTTTCGGTCATGACCAAAGTAAATAGTTTAGGAAGGGCTATACTAAGCCATTAATTTCGTAACGCACAAGTTTCGAGGACGAAACTTTTTGTAAGGAGGGTGGAATGTTATGCCCGCACCCTCCGTAGGGTAGTTAAAAGACAAAGAAGGATTTCACAGAAATTAATGACGGTCAACGGAAATAAATTAGGCATTTATATGAGGATTAATTAGAAATTAATGAGGGGATTTAATATTAGAATTTATTTATATTTAATTTAGAATTAAATAATTAAGGTTTATCCTTTAAGATAAATTAGATTAAGGATATAATTTAGAAACACCAAACTTTTCCCCCTGACCATATATAAACTGAAAAAGCGTCAGTTTCTTCAGAAACCAACGACGCTTCCTCACAACCCTAGCCGTTCTCCCAGGAGTAGAAGAAGACAACCCCAAGAAGTGATCCAGCCTTAGTTCGTTTTCCAATCCGACTTCGAGTAATCAAAGGCAAGTAATCTGTTTATAAGTTCTTACGTTTTGCGAAAGAAAAATGGCCTATTTTGTTATCAAATTGGATCACCATGCAGTAGATTCGTTCTTTGGTTATGTGTATATGTTTATGTGCCTTCGTTTCAAGATTTGGCCGATGTATATGAAAATGTGATTGTTGTTGTTGTTGAATCGGTGAAATCCTGCAAATCCTTATCCCTTGAATCCCCTCGTGATGTGATTGCGTGGATGCGTGGGTTTGAGAGAGAAAGGAAGGATTTTTGGGTTGTTGTGATGGATGAGTCGTGTGTTAGGCTTGAATCTGTGATTTGTAATTGTGTAGCGTTTAATTCGTAGTTTAAGCATGAGATTATAGCAGGGTTTAGGCTTGGATTGATTGGGATGAAGTTTGGGATCAATTGGAGTTATGGTTTTGTAGTTTCTGCGAAAATCGCAAAGTTTCTGTGCTGGAATCGTGGACATCGATCGATCGATGTGAGGGGATGAAGTACATAGATCGATCGATGTGAGGGGATGAAGTACATAGATCGATCGATGTGAGGGTATGATGTCCTCTGATGGACATCGATCGATCGATGTGAGGGGATGAAGTCACTTCGATCGATCGATGTAGGAAGGGCTGAGAGATCGATGTTCTCTGATGGACATCGATCGATCGATATGAGGGGATGAAGTCACATAGATCGATCGATGTGAGGGGATGATGTCCACCAGTTTTGTAGAAAAATAGAGAAAGAAAGAGGGAAGCTCGGAGAATCTTTGGGTGACCTTAGAGGCTTCTTAAGACCTGATTAAAGGTAGTCTAAGTCTTGGGAACATGACCTAGGATGGTGAATCAATATTGGTGACTTAAATGGGTTCTCGAACCGAGTTTCAACGTGAATGACTTAAGAGGGTTAGGAGATGAACGTACAAAGTGTCTTAGAGTTCAAGGATGGAAAGATAGGGATACTCTCGTTGGGTTGTGAACTTTAGAATCAAAGTTAAGCGTTGATAAGCTAGTGGAAGCCTAAGATTTTGATGTGTCAGTTAGGAAAAGCTTGTGCGTGTTGCTTGTACTTGCGCATGTGAATATGTACTGCATACGTGAATGTGAAATGTGAATGTACAAGGAGTCTGCATCATGGCACGTGCATTGCATAAGTTTTTGAAAAGAGAGGTGCTTCGGCACTGATTTGCGAAGGTGACCTACAGTGTTAACCGGGATGGAAATTTAAGCCGGGGTGCACTGTAGGCCACAAAAGACTGTAACGTTAACCGGGATGAAAATTTAAGCCGGGGTGCGTTACAGGGTATAAAGTCCTCTACAATGTTAATCGGGATGGAAATTTAAGCCGAGGTGCATTGTAGAGTTTACGAGAGCTGTGATGTTAATCGGGATGGAAATATAAGCCGAGGTGCATCACAGAGCATACGAGCTTGTAACGTTAATCGGGATGGAAATATAAGCCGGGGTGCGTTACAAGGAAATGAGTTAGGAACCGGACATTGTGTCATGCATTGCATTGATTTGAAAGAAATGGCTCATGCATATGTGATTGTGTAGCGTAGTGCATTATTTTGACATGCATCACGAGTGTCAATGTGTTACGAATGTGTGTGATACTTGATTGTCTATGAATTGTTAAGTGTGAGCAATTTGACGTACTTGCTTTATAGCGTTATTTAAACTTATATATTTGAAAATTACAAGACATGTGCCCCTCAATTCTCTCAGTTTATCTATCACTCATGTCTTGCCATGTGTTGATCCCGTATGTCTTATAAGTGGGTTACTTGCTAGCGTTTTTCGCTAAGGGTACTGCATTTGATCTTGCAGATGAACCCAGTTACGATATGATCTTCATTGAGGACGACGGCGAGTGGGCTGAGTGGGATGTTTAGACTTTGTAGAGAGCATTATGTGGATAGCTTTGATATTTCTGCCCCATAATTTATTTGAGGTTTTAGATGACTGCGACCATATACAGTTCTTTTAGTATTTACATTGTCTTTGACGTACAGCATTGATGGTTTTAATTTACGAGACATGTTTCCGCACTTATTTATCTTACGTCATTGATGATGTGAAATCGAGAGATGAGACGTCTTGTAGTCTTCTCAGTAAGCTACGACGGGTGCACCGGTTCGGATTCCGCTGTCCGGGTCGGGGCGCTACAATAATGTTGTTGTAGTATTGTATCTAGGTTTTCCGCCATCTTGTTGAGACAGTCAACTGCCGGTTGCTATTCGCGACACATTTTCACTCAATCCGCGAGCAGTCATCGGAACTGATTTTTCTATATAAGCTAGCTTCTGGAGTATGCCCAGAGGGCTATGGAGTGCAAGTAGCCAGCATGGCAGGGATCCCAAAGCCGGTTGTTGACAATGTCTCAAAGACAGCAAAATTTATGAAAAAGACCATCGGAGAAAGTTTTAAGACGAGCGAACAAAGGGCTTACTTATCCACTCTGCGTGAGGAATGGTTGCAGACCTTCTTGTCAACCTCCAAGACAGAAGAGACCGAAGTCGATGATGATGCCTTCGCTATATTGTTTTGCATGTGGCATGACCGCATGAGGTGAGGAGCTCATACAGATCAGGTAGATGATGATCAAATTAACAGACGCAGCTACACACGAGTCATGTTGCGACTTTCGGAAAGGACGGCAGGCTATGTCTTTATCTAGCATAGTTTTACAATCATGTATACAGACCAAATCTCTGACAGAACTGGTGAATCATTTGGAGAATAAATTCTGTAACTTATCTTTTCTCAGCAATGATTACATGATGCAATGAAAAGAAGTAACCAAAAGTGAGAGATTTATAGATAAATACGTTTCAAGTATAACTGGTACATGCAGCCACCATTTGAAGGACTCTTCTGACTTAGGAAGCAGCCTTCAAATACTGGCAGGAGGTTTATCAATACAACCCTTATGTCAATACAAAAACCTCAAACAAGAGGATCATACTAAGTATTAGTCATGATAATTAAGCATATCACTAATAAACTCAACATCAGTATTTCTTGTTGGCTTACAAGTAGAACAAACCGAGCAATTGTTGCTGCATCCATAGCAGTGTGCTGCTTCCAAGAGTACCTCGAACCGATTGACATGAATCATCAAGCATGCGGCTGTGCTTTTTCGTCAGCTTCAGGAACGCATTTCAGGGCTGAACTGAAGGATTTAGGCAGATCGGTAAACAATCAATATCACAATTCTAAACAATAAAATTCTGGTAGTCATTGAAACAAACGGAACTTCAACGCTACAAATAACGTGATACTATTATTCTTCACAACATATAATATATAGCCAGGAGAACCAATACAATGGAGTGGTGAGAAAAGAAGCGATTTTGGCAAGGGAATGTATATCAGGATACCACAGCATACCTCTTTAAGAAGTTAACCAGCCAACGAATCGTCTTAGCCATTAGCAAATTAAATTATACCAGAAGAAAACCTTCCCAACTGGAAGGGCAAGACTCTAAAGTAACTCATGAAAACGGTCCATGAACGTTATGATCTCCGCTTATCGGACTGCATTTTCCCTCTGTCCATGAGATCAATTTAAGGGCCTTAAAATCTTCAACAAGTCCAATTTAGCTAGATTTGTATGACACAAAACTGTACGGTCATATGAGTGCAAACGTCCTAACCACATGAAAAAGACTAACACCTTGAGCCTACAAAATCTCAAGCTTGTTATCTCCAGATGTTGGAAATTACAGACTTTGTCTGCAACTCAGTCAGTAAGAACAAATGTCACAGTCGTATAGAAACAGGATGTAAATGAGCCAGAATGCTACTCAACAGGGTCAATATGCTCAGGTTCCAATTTGCCTAACATCTAGATTATCTAATGCAAAACCATAGAGCATCTTTGTCTTGCCAACAATATTCTCACACAGCACATACCGAGCGAAAGTTATCTGAAGCAATCTATATTTGGGACTTTGGAGTATCTCAATCCAATGCAACAACAACATTTCTCCATTGTCCTTTTAAGTCTTCTATCTATAGCGGGGGTAAGGAGAGTTGGATGTACGCAACCTTACCATGTTTTGGAAAAAGACAGAGGTTGTTTACGGATGACACATAATAAAAATTGCATCAAGTATTGTGTCAATTGACTGCTACTTCACATTACAAGAAGCGCATATAATTTAGTGAGTCATTTTGCTTTATTTGATCATATTCTAAAGTCAAATATGAATGTGTCATTGGCTCCATTGGAAATGGTTGAAGATTACCTTGTAGCACCTCTCAAATTCGGATTAAATTAAGTTTAGCAGCCAATTGATACCATCCAAAACTCAATGGATCACTACCATAACTAGTTCCTTTTCTTCATAAACTTTGGATCCAGAATAGCTCTCACAGGAAAGTTTTACTCTCCAACGTTTATCTTCTTATGAGAAACCATTTACATACCAGTAACTAACAAGTACATATATAATTCATTCAGATTCTGCCCACATGATCTTAACTTGACCACAAGCGAAATCATTTTATTGTACACTTTAAACAGATAAATCTGCAATAGTCACACAATGCTGCAATATTTCATTAAGCATACAATTGTTTCTTATGAGAAACCATGTACATACCAACAACTACTACCACAACAACATTACCCCATTGCTTTAAAGCCTCCCGCCTACGCGGATGTACATACCAACAAGTACATACATAAATCATTCAGATTCCGCCCACAGTGATCTTAGCTTGATCACTAGTGAAATCATTCTATACAACAATACTACCTATTGCTTCAGAGGCTCTTGTCTATGGCGGGATACGGGGGTTAGATGTACACAACCATACCCATGTGTTAAAAAAAAAAGTTGTTTCCCGATGACCATAATGAAAATTGCATCAAACTGTATCGATCAACTGCTACTTCATAATATAAGAATCGAAGCCAGTTTAGTGAGACATTTTACTTTATTTCATCATATTCCAAAGTCAAGGAAGAGTATGTCATTGACTCCATTGGAATGGAAACATAGTGAAATCATTCTATAGTACACTTTAAACAGATAAATCTGCATTAGTCACACAATGCTGCAATACTTCATTAATCATACACTTGCTAAGTTGACGAAGGTAAAGATAAACTGATGACTTATTCTCATAAGCCATGTTATGTTATTGTTAAAAACTTGAACAGATAGCTAATGGTAAGAAAACTATCAAAAAGTTGCAATTACCTTTATCACGCTCGCAGATCATCAGCTGGAAGGTCCTTTTATCATCATCTTCATTATCATTATCATCATCATCATCACACCTCCATCCTCCTCATTAGCATTTTCTCCCTCCACATTAGCATTCTCTCCCTCCATCATTAGCATTCTCTTCTTCCTCCTCCTCCTCCTCCTCAACATCATCATAATTACCGATTTCCCTTATCTTGCAATCTCTGTCTGTGCATGATGAACAATATGCTTCTTCTGCACCTCCAAATCCCTCTGAAAATCACTTCTCATCTTCTCCAACTCCACCATTTGTTTTCTCTTACTACTCTCAATCTTCTCATATATCTCCCCAAATCTTTTGAATTGCTCCTGCTAGCATCTAGCAGATTCCCCATTATCCTCTTCCTCTGCTCCTGAACTGTCCTCTTCCTTCTCTTCATCTGACTGCTCTGGACTATCTCCTCATCTCATCCAACACATTGGACTTATCCAAATAGATTCTGGATTCATAAACACGTACTCTCCAGAATCAATTCCACATGCCAATCCACAATGTCCCCTCATCCTCAAATTAAATAACACATCCATTTTCTTGAAAAATACCCAATTGCTCGCAAATCCACCCCCAACTTTCCTCCATTTTTGCCCTCTCCTTCTTGAACTTCATCTTCAACAGATCCAATTGATTGCGGCACTCCATTTCGCTCTTCATTGTACCACTCATCTCAGCCACTTTTTCAGACACATCAACCCAATCTTCAGCCCTCAAACTCCTCTTCCCAACTCCAAATACCTCTCACCCCACACCTCCAACAGCACAAACTCTCCTCTTCGTTCCAAGAATCCCTAGAGCTCTCTCCAATATTCGAACTTTTTGGCAAAGTCAAGTTACCACGTGGGACAAAGTCGTAATTTGAGGTCAAATACTCAACCTTTCTCTTCTTTTTGCTGCTCCTGGATCCATCTTCATGGTAAGAACTGTAAGAATAGTTTTGGAGCATTATAAAATTTGGGTTTTTCTTCATCATCGTCGAATTCAATCATCTTCTTGTCAATTGGGCCGTAGCTTTGATAATGGGTATTCAGTTGATTAGACAGAGGGTTTCGAGTTGGGGGGCCTTGATCGAAGTGAGGGCTTCACTATATACCTTCCTTCATCCTCAGAAATCATCCATGTTTGTTTCAAAATTTCTAAGTGACTTCTCTGACCAACTTCCCAAAAACAATTTTCTTTTTACATTTATTCGCTAAATAGTATCGTTTTAGAATTGAATAACAAAATAACTATCTTTTTTAAGTTTGGAAAAAAGGAAACTTAAAAACAACCTCAGCAAAAACACTTAGAAAATAGCATTGAAAACCTTTTCTTGAATAACATCTTTAAACGAATAGTATCATCCACAACGAGATCTTTAAGAATCAGCAAAGATGTATGTTCATAGTAAATCACCAGGGTTCATATGAAAAAAATAAACTTATCGGATCGTTGATCAATACTATTATTGTAGAAAGAAAAAAAACAACAGAAGTTTATCTTTTTGAGAATAGATGAGGGGAGACACCATATAATTTTTTGTTTTTTGTTGGAGCAAACGGACATATCACTACATCACTGGACACGCGTCGATTGCTCTAGTTTTATGAATGCGTAATAGATGCAAATCAAAATTTTAACAATCTTTTAATCAGTTAAGACTAGTCAAAACTCACACAAAATGCATACCGCAAACTGGGCCATCATCGATCTTTTAATTCATTTGGATCGAATACAATGACATAACTATTACTAACCCAAATAACAGTCTTTAACTCAATTGGATCGGATACAATAATATAAATCTTAATGATACACATAACAATATTGTGCCACGATACCTATGTCCCGATTCAAATATGAAATATTTTGAAGGAGAAAGGCTTGTTACAAGGGAGACGAGGGAGAGGAGCGGCAAGAAAGTTTTCGCTTGACAAGTCCTTTCTTTCGGTGTTAAAGAAAAATGGAACAATTACCTTTCTCTTTTGGCTAATTCGTCAAAAATTTCCTTGTCTTTTAAAAATAGACATTTACCTCTCCTCTAGTTTGGGTTAAAATAGTTTCTGGTCAACTCCGTCCAAACCACAGGGGGTTGTGTTGGCCGAAAACAACTTTAACCCAAAATAGAGGGGGTAAAAGTCTATTTAGCCAAACAACAGGAAAATTTTTGCGAATTAACCAAACCACAGGAGAGGTAGATGTAATTATCCCTAATTATGAACTTTTAAAATCACTGCTCACTAGCTCCTCCACTTTAGAGGTACTTTTCATCGACTTTTGTTTTGTTCTCAACATAGCTACCCTCCATTGGTTAAACCTGCGTTTGTGACATTGAGGTCACGGATTTGAGCAGCGGAAATAGTCTCTTGCATAAAGTATAGAGTAAGACTGCATACATCAGATCGCAAAGCGATCCGGCCCTTCTCCAGACACTATGCAAACGCAGAAGACTAGTCCAGCGAGAACGACGCTTTATAGACCAATTATCAGCCGCTTTTTAGGAGAATGCCCGGTCAATGTCTCATTATCCTTGTTCACTTTCATGTCTAATAAACTATTGATAATGTATCTGTTATTCTGTTCACTTTAACTTTTTTTATATGTAATTTCTACATGTTAAATTATTAACATGTATTTCTGAAATTCATGGAGTATGTAGTAAGATTTGTGCTCAACTCAACACGAAGTAATCAAACAAAGCTAATGTGATGGCCACGTGAAAAGAATAGCAACACTGTTGCATATGTATCATCGTACATCTTCCTGTCCAGAATATTTGCTTCCTTCCAATGGGTGCATGCCACCACATCATGAGTTGGCAACCCATTTAGCTTTTTGCATGGGTCGTGGACCTATGGATTTTTGTTACATACTGTTTTATAATGTGCATTCTGAATTTGACTACATTTTTAGCTTTTTTCATCTAGGAGTCATCAAATCGTGGTAGTAAAATTTATCGTGGTATACATTGATATTGATGGAAAGAAAATAAGAGAGTCGCGTGTAAGCATATATGAACATTTCTATATTGGTATTATAATGCATGTATTATTATTTTTATTTATTTTATAAGATAATATAATACGATATATTAAAAAATCAACTGTGGCAATATTTTTAAGGGGTAATTACCTTTACCTCCCATGTGGTTTGGCTAAATAGATTTTTACCTCCCCTCTAGTTTGGGTTAAAGTTGTTTCCGGCCAACACAGCCCCCTATGGTTTGGACGGAGTTAGCCGGAAACCACTTTAACCCAAACTAAAGGGGAGGTAAAGATCTATTTTCAAAACACATGGAAATTTTTAGCGAATTAGCCAAACCACATGGAAAGTAAAGGTAATTATCCTAAGAAAAATTAGTATAATAGGATATTATTATGTCAAATAATCTTAAGATGATACTATTTAGTCATTACATTTGAAAAGGGATGTTATTTTGGCAGTTAAATCTGGCTTTTAACTAAAATGTCTTCATATATCAAAAGGAAAAATTAATTACGACATTTAGATGTGTCTTATTTTTGGACTTCGAGGTTTTCAATTCCCAGCTGGTTGTTTATTAGTAGGGATCCCTCCAACGCTCCAACAAAAAATCTGTTTGGCCAGAGGGATCTTGTGTGGCACTGGATCCCTTCACCCATTTCTCTTCATCCTACTCCCCACCGCACGACACGTGTCAGCAGAGGGATGGTGAAACTTGACTCATCTAGCCTAACCATTCATCTACTGTCACGTGTCGTGTGGTAGGGAGTAGGGTGAGAGGAAATAGGGTGACAGGATCCAATCCCAATCTTGTGTTGGTAGCAATAAGTAAATTGTACATTTTTATGTTTCAATATCAACACCCAAGAAAAAAAAAACGCCCATTTTATTTCCTCATCAGCAGTTTTATCTTAAACCTACAACGGAGAAATCTGTTGAAAGGGGTGGCGTTTTGCATTGGCAGTAGCAATCGGGATGGGATTCTCTCATCTATTTACTCTCACCCCACTTCTCAACGCACGACACGTGACAGTAGGAGGGAGTGGTGAGGCTAGATGCGGGTCACTCTCATCTAGCCCCACCACCTCCCTTGCTGCCACGTATCGTGCGGTGAATAGTGAGGTGGGTGGAAATGGGGTGAGGAGATTTCACTTTCACCTCAATCTTCCATCATAAAAAGCCTCAAGGTTCCCAGAAATTTCACTTTCACCTTGTCTACCAATAGGAAAGCCAAGAAATGAGGATGATGCTTTTATTAAGGGGGGTAAATTTCTTTGTTCCCGTATAACCTAATTCTTTTTTTGGGCTTATTTGAGAGAGGATGTTCGGTCATATCTTTTAGTCTATCCAATATGATCATATCACAACAACAACATTACCTTAGAGTCTCTCGTCTATAGTAAGATAAGGGGATCGGATGTATGCAACTATACTCATGTGTTAAAACACACAGATGTTGTTTTCCGATGACCCATAATGAAAATCGTCAAGCTGTGTCGATCAATTGCTACTTTACAATATAAGAAGCGCAACCAATTTAGTAAGTCATTTTGCTTTATTCCATCGTATTCCAAAGTCAAGAAAGAGTATGTTATTGACTCCATTAAAATGAAAACATATCCAATATGATCATATCGTACATATTAAATTGAAAAAACTGAATGCACATGTTATGGCTTCTTTAAATTGAGTAGAAGATGAGACTATGAATTAGGTAATCTTTCTCCCTTATTTATTGATGTCCTTATCAACTTGACTGATGTTGTAATATGGTCGGTTGTCAAAAATAAACTGAAATTTTTGATACAAATACATTTAATTGTAAGAGAGCTATAATTTTCTCCTTGATGTTGTGTTATTCTCTCATCTGCTCATCAAAAGTTTTGATGTTGTCCTTGAAAGAAATAATAATTTTTTTTTATCCACTGGGAAAAAAAAAGCGAGTACAAAGTATAAATGGATATTCTTTCATTTTAAAGATAATCTACTTTGATATGTTTCATTGGGTAGAGATTGACAAATATGATAAAAATTATTAGTATTATATCCAAAAATAGACTATTAATCACTTATATTAGAATTTGATGCCTATGTCACGTAAACAAGGAATATGGTTGAAGCTAGGTATGTATACACACATATCAAAATCATCAATAAATCAATTTACATGATAACATGTGACATATTTTCAAGATTTCTGGGGATATCAATGATTTTGGCAAATGCAAAATGCCGAGCCTGTGGATGCACACGTCTGCTACTCTTATGTATCCGATAAGTGTTATTAGTAGTAGTATGACCACAACACACCCCCGGGTCTCTTCCACATAGTCCCGGCCCCGTAGCAAACAGTGGCGGAGCCAGGAGTCCCTTCTTGGGGGGGGGGGGGGGCACGACAGGCTTCGCCACAGGAATACCACCGGTTACTGTTTCGGACCGGGAAAACCGACAAAATCTTCTAGACATATTTTTGTATTATAACATAAAATACGTGAAAGAAAACACATCTACCAACCAATGTATAAAAAAAAATAAACAATACACAACAAACAATATGCGGATCATTAAATGAATATAGTAATACATCAATACATACCTTTTATTTGCCTATTGTAGGACGAGAAGGAGTTGCCAAAAGATGCAAAAAGGTTCTTTGAGATGACATTGATTTAAATCGTTGCATAATATCTTCATATTCAATGGTGCTAAAAATTTCTGCTCAAAGTAACATAATAAACAATCCGATAGTATGTCATCTCCCAACCGGTTGCGTAGATCAGTCTTGACGATATTCATTGCAGAAAAAGTTCTTTCAACACTAGCCATTGCAACGGGTAAGGTCAATACTAACTCGATAAGTTGATATACTAAAAGAAAGTAATTGTGATAATTTTCTCCACCATCTTCTTTGCAAGATCTTCAAAATTATTTATACTATAGAATACTTCATTTGATTTCATATCGACAATGTAATTGTCAAGTTGATGGTCAAGCTCCATTTGTTCCAAGGAAGTAAAGTCATCTGGATATAACTCAGCAAGATGCAATAATTGACCATGATCAAAGTTCGCAAAAGAATTTTGAAGGATCAAGACACATTACACATCTAAGTAAATTCGTGTTTGCCTCTGTGAAGTGTTCATCCATTTCCATAGCAATAATTTCAAGCACCTAAAAATTTATATGAATAAAAATTAATTGCGATATAGACAAATTAATCATCGATGTCATATGTATCAACACAATAAAGATAAATGAATTACCTTTATGAAGATTTTCGCACGAAAATGATGAAAGTATGTCATCGTTCACCACCTTTACGCTTTTTTTAGACCAGTCAATGACAACATCCTCCATATTAGACACATCAATTTCATGTATTTCACAAAACTCAAAGACTTCTTTCAACAAATTATCCCAACCAACCTCTCTATATTCTTGTAAGCTCTTTTTTACCCCGTTGATCATATTAAGAGCACATCCTATGTTTTGATCTCACTTGTAGAATCTTAGAAAATGTACTTGTCATTCTTAAAATTTTCAACATAAACTTTCTAACAAATACAAACTCAAAAAAGTCTATCTTATCAATCAAACACGATTTAGCATTTTGGATATCCGTATTTTGGTAAGTTTTAGACACAATTTAGCCACTTAGCAGGAAATTGTCGAATGCTAAACATTATGTGACCACATAACAGAGAGTTAGTTTTCTGTCAAACAGGGGGCACACTTTGAACTGAATGACCAAAAATACAACTGCACTTACCTATCTATAGGATTCTCTTCGTCGACGTTGGGGGGGCACGTGCCCCCCCAGGCCCCCCTTTCCCTCCGCCCCTGGTAGCAAACCACCAGCTGTCCCATACAGCCGCTTCAAACTACCTCCCTCCGATACCCGCCACCCCAAACATGAGTCTGTCATTCCCACATTGTCACGCCTAAGAGCAAAAGGTGAAATCCCTCATTTTGAGAGTCTCCCAATATCGCCTCAGCTCCAAAAGCATGTGTGGAGAATGCAAATTAGGAGCACAGCGGCCTCCTAGATTGGATGAGATCTTATGCAGTAACACACACAAAGTTTTCTCATGGAAACCAGGCCGAACCACCCTTGGTTCATACATGGTGGTGAGTCCAAAGAAGGAAAAATAAGAAACATAGAAAAGGCGTTTTTGGTGCATTAGACTCCCGCGTTTGCATAGAGTCTAAGAAGAGACCAGATCACTTTACGATCTGATATACATAGCATTACCTTATCCTTTGTGTAAGAGACTATTTTCGTAGCTCGAACTCGTGGAAAAAATGTCATTCCCACATTGTCACACCTAAGAGCAAAAGGTGAAATCCCTCATTTTGAGAGTCTTCCAATATCGCCTCAGCTCCAAAATCATGTGTGGAGAATGCAAATTAGGAGCACAACGGCCTCCTAGATTGGATGAGATCTTATGCAGTAACACACACAAAGTTTTCTCATGCAAACCAGGCCTTCGGCCTAACCATCCTTGGTTCATACATGGTGGTGAGTCCAAAGAAGGAAAAATAAGAAACATAAAAAAAGCGTTTTGATGCATTAGACTCCCGCGTTTGCATAGAGTCTGGGAAGAGACCAGATCACTTTACGATCTGATATACGTAGCATTACCTTATCCTTTGTGTAAGAGACTATTTTCGTAGCTCGAACTCGTGGAAAAAAAAATGTACATAGAAAAGAAAAAGGAATGAAAACTGAAACCACAATCATTAAAAATGGATAATTTAACGATGACAAATTCTTTAGTTGCACAACCGGGTGTACCCATTACAAGTTTTTGGTCTCCACCTTCTGAAGGAGAAGACAGCTTTATTCAGTATTTTTAATTCAAGAAAATGGCAGCTAACCACCCATGGAAACCTCACATTAACATGTGACGGCACTAAAATAAGGGGAAGGGCACATCGAGTGCCTCACAAGGTGCGTTTATGGTTAGACACCAACAATCATATGGGCATTTGTAGTTTGAATTGATATCACATGTTGCGTCTTCACATGGGTCTTGGAGCAAAGTCCTTGAGTATTCTCCATCTGCATGAACTACATGCAAATAACACCTTTGAATACATTTCCATTGTCACTAACACAATAGATTTTCAATTGATCTAGACGGAAATCAATGTTAAAACTAGAATATCAATCAATCAATCAACAACGTTACTCATTGCCATAGAGGCTCCCGCCTATAGCGCAGTATGGGAGGTCGGATGTACGCAACCATACTCATATTAGAAACACACGAAGGTTGTTTCCGAAGACCCATTATGATGCGTCAAGCTATGTCAATCAACTGCTACTTCACAATATAAGAAGCTCAGTCAATTTAGTGGGTCATTTTGCTTTATTCCATAATATTCCAAAGTCAATGAAGAGTATGTCCTTAACTCAATTGAAAATAGAAACAATCAATCATACTCAGTATATCCTAACAGCAGCAAAAGCTATCGCTAGGGTCTGGGAAGGTGAGTGACAGACAAACAATGCATCTATCCCAAGGGATAGAGAGTTTGATTCCAATGAGACCCTCGGTTCTATATGTATCTACATAAATGATACAATAATAGAGATATGATGTGCTAGTACTAGTGTGCTACCGTGTTAGAAGTAGAATAACCAATGGCAATTTAACCGAAAACCAATGTTAGTCTAAAAGATCAGAAAAGAAACAGCATTTATCAAACATCTGTATATAAACAATACATCTATCCCAAAGAATAGAGAGTTTGCTTCCAACGAGATCCTCGGTTCTATATATACATGCATAAATGATACAATAATAGTGATATGATGTGCTAGTGTGATAGGGTGTTAGAACTAGAATAACTTTAACGGAAAATCAATGTTAGTCTAAAGATCAGATAGGAAACAACATTTATCAAACATCTATATATACAAGAAGTGTAAAACACATGTGTTGCATATTGTGTGAAGAGATGGCTTACCAGTCACAAAGAGAAAAAGGAAGAGAAAACAATAACTGAATTTCGCCATCTTCGTAGTCCTGCCAGCAAGGGGGGGGGGGGGGGGGCTATTGAGTCCTATGATTTATTTGCCCAGTCCGTTCTGAATTTATAGAGATGAATTCTGATTCCGTCTCAAAATATAAATAAATCTACTTTGACTTTGTAATATATTATAAATTATATTTTCTTCAAAAGTTAAAACAGACGCCAATCTAGATAAAAAGATATATATAATAATTGTTATACAAAGTGATAATATAATTATTTGGCAACAATTCTTCGCGTAGTTGTGTGGCATATGGAACAATGGTTGGCCCGTTGGTTTAAAAATTTTACTTATTTGCACATATTTCTGTCCGAATGCAAACATCTTACCAGATAAACCATGTGACTTGTTCCTTTGGTCAACCTTTTTTTTGTATGCGTTTGTACATAATTTTTTTTTTTTTTGCTGTTATCTATAGTACATAACTAAAGACAAAAGTTTTACCCTTGCCTTGGACGGACGGAAACACGGAGAAATAATGGGTCCGTTGGACTAAATCAATCAGGTTACGAAGGGCTTATAATTTCAACCAGAAAAAATGAAAATAAATAATTAATAATCTTTGTCACATGTATAACAGTTCAGAACATCGTTACAGGTAGCATTATTGTTAATTAGTTCTTATTGAAGTAGTTAAAAAAAAAGTAATATAGTATCACCTCAAAGCAAGAACTGCCCGATGGCCATCGCGTATATGATAGGAGGAATGTTATGCTTAACGTTTCAAAAATTGTATTTCGACATTAAGTTGCTGCTTTGTGACCTTGAGGTCACGTGTTCGAACCGCGGAAACAGCATCTTATACAAAATGTAGAGTAAAGCTGTATACATCAGATCGTGAAGCGATCGGGACCCTCCTCAGACCTTGCACAAACAGGGTTGAGATCACCTCACCCCTTTTCCCTCACCTCTCCCACCACCTGCCACGTGGCAGCAGGGGGTCGGTGAGGCAAGTTGAGGGAGTGAGCAGCAATGGGTGTATGAGGTGGGTGGAAGATGTTAGAAAAAGTACGTTAAAGTACGTTTTCATGTGCTTCAAACTTATATAGAGCGTGTATAAGGTCGGTCAAGAGATTGGTATGGAACGTAGAAAACTGGGTGAACCTCAGTTGGACATCGATCTCTAACATAGATCGATCGAAGTACATCGATCGATCTATGTTAGAGATCGACATGGATCTGAGGACTTCGAACGATGACTTCGATCGATCGTAGTAACATCGATCGATCGAAGTAACTTTGAAGTAAGAGATCGATGTAGTCTGTTTGACTTATCGATCTAAGTAACTTTGAAGTGAGAGTTCGATGTAATCTGTTCGACTCGATCGATCACATCGATCGATCGAAGTGACATCGATCGATCGATGTGATCGATCGATGTCCAACAGACAGCTCTGTTCATCAGAAGTTACAGTTTTTAATCCAAGAATCATCTCCCTTCGGCCAAAAACGGTGATCAACGGCTCTTGGAGGTTAGAATAAGGCTGAGAGTGATTTCAAAGAGTTTTTAACACTTCTAAGGTCTATAAATAGAAGACCTTGCTACTTTCAATATACATTATCTTTTGCAAAATTTGAGTTCTCAGCACTTTTTGATCTCTTCTTCTCTTTCTCTACTTTGATCAATCAAGTTCAGTCTTTCTCCTCTAGAGCAAAGGGAAGAAAGGCAGCCGTTATATCCTGGGAAGCATTTGCTTGAAGACTACCTTGCTCTTTGGTAGGAGCAAAATTGCTTTAAGGACAGTGACAAGTTGTCACGTCTCGGCTTTGATTTCTTGTGATTTCCATATTCTCATACTTGTTTTCCACAATCTTAAAGCAATTTTGAGTTGAGAATATGGCAACAAGACAAGCACCAGTTCCTGATATGTCAAAGATGGAGCCATTCGATGGCAAGTTCTTCAAACGTTGGGCTGCAAAGGTGCTATTCTTTCTAGAGATGATTTCTGTTTCGTATGTGCTTGCTAAAGACAGACCAACAGATGAAACAGAAGGCAAAAAGTATGATGCTGACAATACTACGTGTAGAGGACATTCTGCACTTCCTCTCCAACTCTCTATTTGACATTTATGTCAAATTTACGTCAGCAAAGGATATTTGGGCAGCACTTCAGAATAAATATGGTTCTGAAGATGTTGGAAAAAGAAAGTATGTGGTCAGCGAGTTTCTTTTCCAAATGGTGGACCACATACCGATCAATGATCAAATTCACCAATATCAACAGTTGGTGGATAACATGGAGCAAGAAGGCATTAAAGTTGATGAAACTTTTCAAGCAGCGGCCTTGTTGGAAAAGCTACCTTCTTCTTGGAGCAAATACAAGAAGAGAGGTAAACATGATGATGCCAAATTAACCTTGGATGCAGTCATCAAGCACATTCGCATTGAGGAGAATAATCGGCTTGATGACAATGAACGTGATGAAAGAAGTTCTCGAGCCAATGTGGTGGAGCACAAACCCAAGAGGCAAAAGACTCAGCAAAATGGCAAAGGTAAGACATTTGTGCAGGGACAAGGGCAGAAGAAGATGAAAGGCGCATGCTGGGTGTGCGGAAAGCTGGGACACAGAGCAGCCAAGTGCAACCAGCGGAAAGGCCAGTCCAGCAGTCAAGCACATCTTGTGGAGACAACTAGGACAAGTGACGAAGTCATTGCTGCGGTCGTCTTATCTGAGGTAAACCTTGTCGGTGGTGCTTCGGAATGGGTGGTAGACACTGGGGCTACCAAGCACATTGCAACCAGTAAAGATCTATTTTTTGAATATCAAGAAATAGATGATGGCGAGCAAGTCTTCTTGGGAGATGCACACGGTATCAAGGTTCTTGGTAAAGGAAAGGTGCTCCTCAAGTTGACTTCTGGCAAGAGACTGGAATTGAACAATGTGTTACATGTTCCTGCGATGCGTAGGAACTTGATTTCCGGAGTACTACTGAACAAGGCTAACATTAAACTTGTTCTTGAGTCTGATAAGCTTATGTCTAGGAGGGGACTTTGTCGGGAAAGGGTATTGCTCCGGGGGCTTACTTGTTTGGATGCTGTATGTACTATAATAATAAGAATGCATCTAGTTCTGCTTATGTCGTTGATCTTTGAATATTTGGCATGCAAGATTAGGACATGTTAATAAAGATGCATTAAAAGACTAAAGTTCACCAATCTGATCTCTTATGTATGTGAAGATGACTTTGGGAAGTGTGAATTTTGTGTAGAAGCAAAACACCACAAGAAGTCATTTAAGTCTGTTGAAAGAACAACAGATAAGTTGGAACTCATACATAGTGATCTTGGTGACTTTAGAGGCTATACTAGTAAAGGTGGTAAAAGATATACATAACATTTATTGATGATTTCTCTAGATACACTAGAGTTTATTTGTTAGCAAATAAAGATGAATCTGAAAGCATGTTCATCAGGTATAAAAATGAAGTTGAGAATCAACTAGATAGAAAAATCAAAAGGTTGAGGACAGATAGAGGTGGTGAGTATAATGTGTTGTCTTTACAAAGATTTTGTGAAGATAATGGAATTATACATGAGTTCACACCTCCTTACACTCCTCAATCTAATGGAGTCGCAGAAAGGAAAAATAGAACGCTTAAGGATATGATGAATGCCATGCTTATAAGCTCAGGTTTGCCTAATATGTGGGGAGAGGCATCCTTTCGGCATGTCATATCTTGAATAGAATCCCATAAAAAGACCAATAAAACTCCTTATGAACTTTGGAGAGGCTTCGCACCTAACCTGAATTACTTCAGAGTGTGGGGGTGCTTAGCTAAGGTTGGTATACCAGAGTTCAAAAGAAGTAAAATTGGTCCGACTAATGATTGTGTTTTCATAGGATATGCTCAAAATAGTGCTGCATATAGATTCATGTTGGTTGATAATGGTTCTATTGTTGAATCTAAGAATGCTGAGTTTTTTGAGCATATTTTTCCTATGAAGAAAGAGTCATTAGTAGTCCTAAATTTGAAAAAGGTGAGTCTAGTAAAACTAGTAATGATATTCACCTAGAAGAAGAGAAAAAGAGTAAAAATCCTTTGGAAATGATTTTGTTACTGCGTTCATTTTAGAAATGACCCACTACATATCAAGAAGCGTAATGTCTATAGACTCTAAGTTTTGGAAAGAAGCTATCAATAGCGAACTTGAGTCTATACTTAGCAACAATACTTGGGAACTCGTAGACTTGCCTAGAGGTTGTAAACCTATCAGTTGTAAATGGGTCTTTAGAAGAAACTAAAGGCGGATGGAACAATTGATAAGTTTAAAGCTAGGCTTGTGGCTAAAGGGTTTACCCAACAAGAGGGAATAGATTTCTTTGATACCTATTCTCCTGTTGCTAGAATTACTTCTATTAGAGTGCTAGTAGCTTAGCTTCAATTTATAAGTTAGTCATCAAATGGATGTTAAAACAGCGTTTTTAAATGGAGATTTAGAAGAAGAAATTACATGAAACAACCCGAAGGTATGATAGCAAAGGTCAAGAACATAAAGTTTGTAGGTTGAAGAAGTCATTATATGGATTAAAACAAGCTCCTAAGCAATGGCATGAAAATTTGATAATGCATTGCTATCTAATGGATATGTTGTAAACGAAAGTGATAGGTGCATTTACAGTAAGTTTGAAAATCTTGATGGTGTCATTATTTGTTTATATGTTGATGATTTGTTAATCTTTGGTACAAGTCTTGATGTTGTAAATGTACTAAAGTGTTTTTATCATCTGTTTTTGAAATGAAAGACATGGGAAAGCAGATTTAATTCTTGGTCTTAGGTTGATAGAAAATGTGGGGGTTATATGCTTTCTCAATCGCATTATGTTGAAAAGGTTTTGAGAAATTTAACCATTTTGATGTTAAACCTGTTAGTACTCCGTATGATGCATCCATAAGATTGAAAAGAATAAACATGATGGTGTGTCACAATGTGAATATGCTAAGATCATTGGCAGTGTCATGTATCTCATGAATTGTACTAGGCCAGATATTGCATATTCTGTTAATCGTTTGGCTAGATATACTCATAGTCCAAGTAAAGAGCATTGGGATGCTTTGAAACGGCTATTGAGATATCTACGAGGTACTATGGACTTGGGACTTTTTTACCGGAGTCCTGCAGTTCTTGAAGGTTATTGTGACGCTAATTGGGTCACAGATAACGATGAGATAATTCCACCAGTGGGTATGTTTTACTTTGGGTGGTGGTGCCATTTCATGGAAGTCCTCTAAACAAACTTGTAAGCTAAATCAACAATGGAGTCTGAATTTGTTGCTTTAGAACTTGCTTGTTCAGAGGCGGAATGGTTAAGGAATTTGTTAATTGATATTCCTTGTGGACTAAGCCTATGCCATCTGTTTTTGTTCATTGTGACTCACAGGCAGCTATTGCTCGAGCAAGGAACAAAATATAATGGAAAGAGCAGGCATATCCGCTTGAGGCACAATATTGTGCGTGACTTGATTAGTTCTGGGGTGGTTAACTTGGAATACATCAAAACCGAGTTGAACCTGGCTGATCCCTTAACTAAAGGCTTGAACCGAAAACTGGTTCTTAAGACATCAAGAGGAATGGGACTTGTTCCGTTGAGGTGAATTCTCTATGACAGGAACCCAACTCGCTATTAGTAGAGATCCTACAAACGGAGTTCAATGTGGTAAGAACACGTCATAGAAGAATTCTATAAAGTACTATTATTTGTCCTTCCTATAATGATGTACTTGTGGATAGTACTTATTACATTTTTTGAGGGTGAGATGTAAATCTCTTAATGGATGATTCATAGCCATTATAGATGGTGGTGTGTTGTAATACACTTGATGAATATCACCTATATAAGTGTGGAAGTGGGGCCGCTTCCTATGAGAGCTGGAAAACTCTCTAGAGCGCTTATGAATCTGGGATTGGGTGTAGGGCCGTTAATGCACCACCGCGAACTTGTATGAAGTTAGATGTTGACATGTCTTTGTGTGATCATATAAACAGTAGTGAAATATGTGGTTCAAGACGGTTGTCACCCTATTTCCGTTTATATATCTTCAGATGTACTATCGGATAGTTCAAGACGTTTGTCACTACTCCGTTATGTGTCTTCATCTTATTTTGATTGAGAAGAAATCCGTTGTTTATCATATGAAAGGTTCATATATAAGTTTGGATCATGTGGGGGATTGTTAGAAAAAGTACGTTAAAGTACGTTTTCATGTGCTCCAAACTTATATAGAGCGTGTATAAGGTCGGTCAAGAGATTGGTATGGAACGTAGAAAACTGGGTGAACCTCAGTTGGACATCGATCTCTAACATAGATCGATCGAAGTACATCGATCGATCTATGTTAGAGATCGATGGATCTGAGGACTTCGAACGATGACTTCGATCGATCGTAGTAACGATCGATCGAAGTAACTTTGAAGTAAGATCGATGTAGTCTGTTTGACTTCGATCGATCTAAGTAACTTTGAAGTGAGAGTTCGATGTAATCTGTTCGACTTCGATCGATCACATCGATCGATCGATGTGATCGATCGATGTCCAACACAGCTCTGTTCATCAGAAGTTACAGTTTTTAATCCAAGAATCATCTCTCTTCGGCCAAAAACGGTGATCAACGGCTCTTGGAGGTTAGAATAAGGCTGAGAGTGATTTCAAAGAAGGTTTTTAACACTTCTAAGGTCTATAAATAGAAGACCTTGCTACTTTCAATAAATATAATTATCTTTTGCAAAATTTGAGTTCTCAGCACTTTTCTGATCTCATTCTTCTCTTTCTCTACTTTGATCAATCAAGTTCAGTCTTTCTCCTCTAGAGCAAAGGGAAGAAAGGCAGCCGTTATATCCTGGGAAGCATTTGCTTGAAGACTACCTTGCTCTTTGGTAGGAGCAAAATTGCTTTAAGGACAGTGACAAGTTGTCACGTCTCGGCTTTGATTTCTTGTGATTTCCATATTCTCATACTTGTTTTTTCTTACAGAAGACACGTGGCGGGCGGTGGAGAGGGGGTGAGAGAAAATGGGGTGCGGTGATATCACCCCGCGCAAACACGGGAGACTAGTGTACCGAGAACGAACTTTAATTATCACCTGATATCATTAAATTTAAATTTTTAGACCTTCATCATGGTTTATACAGAAATAGTAAAGTTAATATAAGTTACGCATTTTATAAACTATGTAATCTTTCAATCCTTTTTTCAAGGTAAGAAAATACATTGTGCAAAAGTATTTCTATTAATGGCAAAGAATTCTCAATATGCCTGTTCAACCATCCTTACTAAATGACAGGGGTGTTAACGAACCGAACCGAATCGAATACTAGGCTTTTGAATTCGAATTCGTTCAGTTAAACGAACTGTTTGGCTCGGTTTGTTTAGCTAAACAAACTTTAAAATTGGTTCAAGTTTGGCTCGATAACCCTTTAACTGTTTAAACGAGACGAACAGTTCGCGAATAGTTTGGCTCGTTTTAGTAAACAAGCTCAAACAATTGTTCGAATTTGGCTCATTTACCGACCATTATAGAACGAATATGAACCGAACAAGTACTGAACTCGAATAGTTTGGGAACAGTTCAGTTCGTTGAACAACCGGATTCTAAATGTGTAAGACTTTTAAGTTTTAATGACGTGGCATTTATTTTCTTATGCTAATCAGCTCATGTATGTCTGTAACGATTAAGGACTTGACCCAGCTGTATAACGCGTTTGGGTATCCGGGGATTGTTTCAATCCTTTTGGAATGCCAACTATATTATAATAAAAAAATATGATATGTGATGACTTTTATTAAGAAAACAAAGATGAGAAATAAGTAGACAAATTTGAAGAAAAAGTAAAAGATCCCTAAGAACAAAATTTGTCCTTTTACATACAGTACATAGTGAAAGATTTACTCTTTCTTGGAGTCCGGCAAACGTAAAGAATAATTGATCTGTTTGGACAAAATCAGACATTTCGAGGAAAACATATAATTAAAACAAAAAAATGCAAAACATATAATTAATTTATCTTGTCGGGGGTATGACAATCCGGAGCATCATTATAATTGTCATTACTTTATTAAATTTCTATGATTCAAAGGCTTAATCTAGTATATCTTCGTCTCAAAACAACAATTATCCAAGTGGCACTCTTGTGTATGATTGAGGGTTGTCGTTGGAACAACTGGTAATGTTGATGTCTGAATTTATCACCAAGTAGTTGTTTGATGTGGTGCCGTTAGAACTCCGTCAATTGTCCGTAGTGAGCGAGTGGCTGACCTGCACAAAGAGAAAGGGTCAGAGGACCCGGGACTATAGCCCCGGGTAATATCCTCCGACGCTCAAGTCAGTTTGGGCCATTTTTATGGAGAGGTTTATATATGGTGAAGGTTAAGTAAATTGAGGTGTTTCTGTAAAACTTGCGTTTTCACTGTGGAGAAGATGAGTTACTGGCGTGTAGTTTTTCAGAGTTTGTTGTTATCTCCCCTTCCTCTCCTGTGGCTCGGCCTTTTTATATGGCGGCTTGGGCCAATGCATGGGCAGAGCTCTGATATCGTGACAGGCAAGGAGGTCAGTATGATGACTCTTGTTCTTGCATGCTTGCCACGTGGCTCGTTGCTGGGCTGAATAAGCTAGCTTGGGACATCTGGCTGGGTGTTTCACCTGGTAGAATTACCTGAGGTAAACTCCTGGAACCGAGATGAAGTCTTCTGGAAGCACTCGGAAGTACCCGAGATGGCTGTTGATGTGGGGTCAGCATGCTGAGATGAAAGTGGCCGACTTCGTAGAGCATTGGTGGGCCCTTCATGATGCATGTAGCTGACGCCCCTAAGGACGGTCTGAGGTCATTAAGTAGATCGGACCCGAGGCCGAGTCCAACTCATAGGCCGAGATGGAACTGCGGGCCGGGGCGTGGCCTTGTGGCCGAGTTAAAAACCCTTTGGCCCGAATGAAGCCTTTAGTCCGAGGTGAGATCCTTAACCCCCAGGGCATTGAGACTATATGGCCGAGATGTGGGTGAGGCCCTGTGTCCGAGATGAACGGTTTGTCCACGTGTGTCCTGACCAGCCTCCAGGCCGACCCGCCATAACCATTTTTGAGCCTCACTCCAACGTTGACTGTCATTGACTAACGAGGGGTATTTTTTGGCTCGTCAGGTAAGATTGTTGTTTTGTGATCTTGTGGTTACGGGTTCGAGCCTTGAAAACAGTCTCTTGCACAAAATGTAAGGTGAGGCTGCGTACATCGAAACCTGTGCAAACTCGAGAGCCTAATAGAGTGAGAACGCTTTTACTCTTGTGTATGATTGTAGAGATGGGATCTCCTCACCCCTTGCCCACCGCCCGCCACGTGGCAGCAAGGTAGGTGGTGAGGCTAGATGCGGGTGATATTCATCTAGCCTTACCATCCCACATTGCTGCCACGTGACAGACGGTGGGTAAGAAGGTGAAGATGTGGGGGTGAGGAGATCCGGTCCCATGATTGTAGGCATGTGGATGTCTTCCCCCCCAAAAAAACATTTATTTATATTACATGATTCCCAAAAATATTCTGAAATATTTTCTTTGAAAAATTTGGTAATGGTTCTGATCTCTTTTGGAATTGTAGCTGGTAAGTTTATTTGTAAAAGATGAGAAATATGGCACCGATCATCAATGATTTGGTTAAACTTGACCTGCTCAAACCGCTTGCCTTTTCAAACTAAAAGAATATATATTTTTTTTAAAAAAAAAATTAGAGAGCGGAATTGAACTCGAGACCTGGTAATGGGATAAATGCTACTCAACTATTAGACCTAAAGGTTTTTCGCAAAGAATATATATATATATGTGTATATATATATATGTATATGTATATATGTATGTATATGTATATATGTATATGTATATATATTGTATATAAACACCTCACGTGAATGTGTCTGTGTGCGGGGGTACGATAGTCACAAATTGGGCCTTTGCATGTTTCTATCGGGTTAAATGAATAGAAACATTATTGTTTATTAGACAACTTTGTAATACTTATCCTATTATATGATTATATGATGAAGGCAGTCTTAATGGCAAAACCGACTTACCCCTAGGCATAAATTGATAGCCCTAATCATACAAAATATTTACCACAAGAATTTAATCTAATTGCTATAAGGAAGTAATTAAATCAAATTAAAAAGTTCCACATTAAATTGGGCCTTTGCAATAATTCTGTTAGTACGTATTATATCAAATATAAATTCGCCTTAAATTGATAATACAACCTTTGACGCATTTTTATTATTTATATTTACAACGATGCTGTTCGACTATTTAAACACGTTTAAAGATCGTGACTATATAAATTTATATTGCCAATGGAGTCAATGACACATTATTCTTTGACTTTGGAATATGATGTAAATAAAGCAAAATGACTCACTAAATTGGTTGCGCTTCTTATATTATGAAGTATCAGTTATCGACACAGTTTGACGAAATTTTCATTATGTGATATTGGAAAACAAGTACTGTGTGTTTATAATACATGTGTATGGTTGTGTGCATCCGATCCTCTATACTCTGTCATAGACGAGAACTCTAAGACAATGGAGTAATGTTGTTGACAGATAACATATAATGGACTATAGGTAAACAGCAATAGGAATTCTCTTACCAGCCCATGTGTGTGGAGGCTATAGGGCCCATTTCTCGACTGCATGATCATCAATTCAGTAATTGATTTCTTCTTCCTTTTCTTTCTTAGTGATATTTAAAAATATGGTGTACGTTTTATGAATATTACCAAAAAGTATTTATTTTAATGTCCTAGGCAAGATTTCGGACACCTTAGCTACATGAAATATCACCAATTAGAGTTGCTTGGGATATTGTCTTCCAATATTAAAAGGTGTTTAGCGTTATTACAATGGTTTAAAATATAATAAATATATTGCAACATCAAAACCATCAAACGCTGGCTCAGTCAAGGCCCAGGCACCAATGCCCTCTTGCAATGCACGACAGAAGCGGTGATAAGATGGCCATGGTAAGAAAATACAGAAGCTCTTTCAAAGGGTTCAGATTAGAGGAGGTCTAGTGAGACAAAATACGATACTTTTAATCATGCGACGCCACGTGTATAAATGGTCTTTTTTTAATAAAAAAAAGTAAACCACAGGCCACTTTGTACACGTGGGCACGCGTGATTGAAGGCCTCATATTTTACCTCGTTTGAGGCCTCCTCTGATCTCAACCGCTTTGAAAGACACCGCTTATTTGCAAGAGACTCCCCATAAAAGACCTTGATATATATCTCAATCAAACAACATTACTCCATTACTTCATAGGCTCTCGTCTATAGCGGGATATGGGGGCCAGATATACGCAAGCATACCCATGTGTTAGAAACATACATAAGTTGTTTCTATATTACTCATAATGAAAATTGCGTCAAGTTGTGTCAATCAACTGCTACTTCACAATATAAGAAACGCAACCAATTTAGTGAGTCATTTTGCTTTATTCCATCATGTTCATAAGTCAAAGAAGAACGTGTCATTTACCCTATTAGAAAAGATAGATATCTCAATGTTTTTAACATTAAAAAAACGGCTAATGGTGCGCAGGGGCTCAATTAAACTTTATTCTCTGCGTCTCCATGAACTCTTTTCATACTTTTCAATTCCAAATGGCAGCAGCTGGAGACGTCTATTGATTTTCTTTTATGGTTTATAATTGCAGGCTCCATTGCATATGTCTCCTGGTAAGAATGCTCCACAACAGCAAGGAAAATGTCAGTAAATTAAAGTGCACACAAATAAATATTAATTGACATGCAACATGATAACAATGGAGGGATCTCTTGTATTAAATATAACCATGTTGAGGTGCTATTTCCCCTTTAATTAATGTCTGTATATTTTTAGATAAAGAGTAACTAGTATGATATCTAATATATAGTCGTTTACCAAAATAAATAAACTGCTATTCATTTTAGAATCGAAAAAGTAGAAATTTACGTAGGGTTTGGGAGAGTAGGGGTTGGTGGTAAAGGGGGGGGGTATTTGTTCTGTAACAACAACAATAATCATACCTAGTATATCCTAACAACGGCAAAAGCTATCGTTAGGGTCTGGAGAGCGTGAGAGGCAGTCAAACAATATCTCCATCCCAAAGGATATAGAGCTTGATTTTTAGTGAGATTTCCGGCTCGATATGTACATGCATAGATAACACAATAATAAGAATATGGTGTGCTAGTGTACTAATGAATCGATTTAGTAAACACAATAATAGAAGTATATGGTGTTTGTTTTGTGTGGGTATTAAAAAGTATAGTTAGTGTAGGTCAGGGAAGCACCAAAGAAATAGGGTTTCTAGCTCTCATGTCCTCTTGAGAGATAAGAGTAATGAAGTAGGATGATGAAACCATGAAGGTGGATGGTCTGTTGCTTTCTTCAGAGATCATGAAGATCGTTCTCCCATGTCTTCTTCTATAAAAAGGGTGATTCCGGTGCATTAGGATTCCGAATTTATGCAGATTCCGAAGATGAGACGGATTGCTTCGCGATCTGATGTACACAGTCTTACCCCAAACTTTATGCAAGAGGCTACGAATCCATACATCAATGTCTCAAAAGCTTCCTCTATCTACTCCCTTTTTAATACCATCAATGACTTTTAGTCTTATTCTATATCATTATCTCTATTTTAGTGGGACCCTTCATCTGTTAATACCTGAAATAATTCACTGGATTTCCTTTATCTGAGTTGTGCTACTTGATCCAGTTACTTTACATTTTTGTATAAATATTATATACACATACACATATATATGTCTGTGCACACACACATGCATACACATATATACACAAACATATATATTCCAACTTGTGCGTAAGTATGCATATCTACATCTTTGATCTAGAAAGCTAAACAGATGTAATGGAAAATTGATCCGTAAATTATGTGGAATGTAATATTTAGAGAAATGTAACATATCATGAAAGTACTAGCACGTCTCCCTTGTCAAAAGCTTACGTAAATTACCCGGAAAGGAAAAAGGCTAGGTCAAACCTCTTTGTAACTCCTCTTCTTACTTCGATCATTTCTCATTTGCGTATATTTTACACCAAAACCGACTAATAGTGCTTTATTAACCAATACGGGCAGCTGATGAAAAAATTTGTCACTCATGGGTCTATCTGATCAAATAATGATATCAAAACATCATTTAATTTATTAGTACTTATTTTATTTGTCAATAGTTTGTCATAAATGATTTCCATTTCCAATAGAATCAATGACAAACTCTTTTGTGAATTTGAAATATGATGGAATAAAGCAAAATGATTCAAAATTGGTTGTGTTTCTTATATTGTGAAGTAGCAGTTGATCGACACAGTTTGACGCAATTTTCGTTATAAGTCATGGAGAAAACAACTCTGTGTGTTTATAACACATGTGTATCGTTGCGTACATCCGACTATCCCATACTCCGTCATATACAGAAGCGTCTAAGCTAATAGAGTAATGTTGTTGTCGTCATAAATCAAACTTCTTGAAGGAGAAAAAAAGAAACTGCAATGCTAATGAGAAAGCAGCGAACAACACAACTGAACAACACACCAAGAGGATCAAAACTGATAAAAATTGAATTGAAGCAATTCTTTATTGATCACTATTGAGAGAATACAAGGCTTGAAATGAAAAAAACTTGCTAATTTCTACAGACCTCTAACTTATATATACAAATAAAGAATCAACAACTTAAATTAACACACAATCAATTGGAATCCCGCCAATGCCAAGCTTTTTGGTCCCAATTAACACTTGCTCTTTGCCTCTTGTGTTCATATATCTTATTGTGTGGACAAGCCACTTGTCAACCGTCTTTCCAGTTCAAATAGGATGTGTCATCTGCAGTTTCATGTTTGATAAGCTGAGGCAAAATGTAGCTGCACAAGGGCCATGATCCTCAGTTTCTGGAACTGCATTACCTCTTCCTTGACCAGCAATGCTGTTGTTTTTGGCACCCTCCCCTCTCCCATCTAACAGTGTTTGCCATACAGATTGCTCAGTCTAAATGCACCCAATAACTGGAACAACTGAGCTGCATCCAATGTTTTTGTCATGACATCAGCTAGTTGAGGATCAGTATTGATAGGCATTGGCTTTACTATACTTTGTTGATATTTTTCTTACCAAGTGACAATCTATTTCTATGTGTTTGGCTCTCTCGTAAAAGATTAGATTCTTGACAATATAAATGGCACTTCTGTTGTCACAGTATATTGGAACATGCTGTTGAACTTGCATTTTCAACTTATTCAACAAGTGAAGAATCCATTGAACATCACAAGTCATTGTAGCTAAGGCTATACTCAGCCTCTGATGAGGACTTAAAGATAGTGTTTTGCTTCTTAGCCTTTCATAATACTAAAGCTGACTCTAAAACAAACACAGTAACATGTAGTTGATCTTCTTGTCTTTATGCATCTATTTCAGTCTGAGTTTGCAAAAGCTTTAAGGTGTAAATCATTTTTACTGGGATAAAATAAGCTTTGACTAGGCGTTCTCTTTAGATATCTAATTAACATGTGTGATGTCTTTATGTGATTCTGAGTTTAAAGTCCAAGAATTGACTTAATTATTGAACCACATGTGCTGCTATGTCTGATCTACTTATGGTGAGGTACAATAACCTTCCAATCAGACTCTTGTATGCTATCTTATTGTTTAAAAACTCAGGATCCTTATGAGCCAGCTTTAAGCCAATTTTCATAGGAGTTTTGCTGGCTTACAGCCTAGCATGCCCATTTGTTCAGTTACGTACAGAGTGTACATCCTTTGTGAGATGACCATCCCCTTGGGGCCTAGCTACTTAAATGCCGAAGAAGTACTTCAGGTCCACAAGATCTTTAGTCTAAAGCAAATTATGCAGATGCTATTCGACTTCCTAAATAGCTACTAGGGTGTTGTTTGCCAAGATCATATCATCTGCATAGACCAGTAAAATAATGATGGATGTAGAAGTGTGCTTGGTAAAGAGACTTTAGTCATTCTTGGACTGAGAAAAGCCTATTATAAGTAATGCATGAATAAGTTTTTGATTCCATTGTCTACTAGCTTGTAGAGTCCATAGAGTTATTTGTGGAGTTTGCAAACTACTGGAATATTTTTGTCTACATAGAGAGGAAGTGGTACCATATAGATGCCTCTATTCAAGTCACTATGTCGGAAAGCATTATTAATATCCAATTGATGAAGATACGAGACGTTGGCTGCTGATAGTGTTATAACGAGCTTGATTGAGGTCATCTTAGCAACAGGTAAGAAGGTATCTTGATAGTCTATACCAAATTATTGTGTGTATCCTTTTTCAACCAATCTAAGCTTGTATCTGTCAACTGAACCATCATATTTGTATTTAACCTTGAATATCCATTTGCAACCTATAAAAACCTTGTCAACAGGTAATTCAACTAAAGGCCAGGTACCATTCTTGTAAGACATTCTTATAAGAGGAAATTTTCTTTTATTACAAATTTGAAGGTAGTAGACACAAAATCATTTGCAACGCACGAGAAGAGACAAATGAAGAGGTAAAGGAAGACAATTTGAAAATATAAGTTATCTGTGATGTCATATGCCTATTATTATGTCATTTATGCAGGTACATATAGAGATGGGGGTCTCACTGGAATCAAACTCTTTATCTCTTGGGATGGAGATATCGTTTGTCTGCCTCTTACTTTCCTCAGACCTTAACGGTAGCTATTGCTGTTGTTGGAATATACTAAGTATGTTTATTGTTGTTGTAAGTTCTAAGTTTTGTTGTTGTAAATGTCAATATCTTTTTTTTGCTATTGTTGGTTCTGCAAAATTTAGAAGCTTCCTTGTTTGCTGAATGTAGCATTGTTCTCCTACCCAAGCAAACACCCACCCCACCCATCCGCTGACTAGGCCGGGCCTTGTTTAATCTTAGAGTTGTAGGAATTATGGGTGGGTTAGTTATGTATGAAGAATGTCAGAATCATGGCTAATCATATGATTGTTCAGATTAATAAAGGCGATTTCTGACAGTGGAACAGATTGGTCGGAGAGAGGACGGAATAAATTGGAATTATTAGAACAATTCTTTAAGATTATAACGGATCTTTTATATATCACACACATATAAATATATATATATATATATATACATTTTTTTAAAAAGGGCCGCGTAAATGCGGCCCTCCACTACCACAAATTATGACGTTGGCTCTACCACTTGGGGAGACCATAGAAAGACACCCCTTCCAAGTGCAATGAAGGTCATCTTCCCAAGCCATAGGCCTTCCTGATCACCCATTGACCCCGTCCAGATAATTATATATATATATATATGTATATATTATATATCTGTGTGTGTACCTCAACCTGATAAGATAAAAGAGGGAAGAATGAGATGGTTTGGGCATGTCAAACGGAGACAGACCATGGCGTGAGTCAGAGCAATTGAAAGCCTCATTGTAGAGAGGAACATGAGTAAAGGCAGACCCAAACTGACTTGGGATGAGCAGATTAGGCACGACCTATTGGATTTGCACCTCCCAGAGACATGGTATGGAGACATAAGATTAAGGTTAACGAGCTATAGGTCATATATAAGGGCACCTTAGAGTATATTTAGGGACATAGATAGGCGTAGACACTATCTACGCTTTAGGTTGACTTTGCACTTGTTTGTTTATGTTTTACTGCTGTTTTGCATTACATGTACATATACACGTTATTGTATTTTAATATCGAAAGCCTCTTCTTTGTATTTCCTGAATTCCCTCACTAACACACTAGCACATCATATCTCTATTATTATGTCATTTATATAGGTACATATAGTTACATATAGAGCCGAGGTATCACTGGAAGCATACTCTATCTTTTGGGACAGAGGTATTGTTTGTCTACCACTTACCCTCTCCAGACCCTAGCGATGTTTTTGATGTCGTTGGGATGTACTGGATATGGATGATGATGATGATAACCAGCTTTATTAGAGAGATATGGTCAATACTTCGTAAACATGTGTTTCTCACTTTTAAAGAACGTTCGTGGCTATGGCCTATCATTTTTAATGCGTAATTTCATGGCTTAATGGTTTTCGAGTCCAACTTGGCTTCTCAGAACATCTCCACGTTGAACAGGATTTTCTGTAGGAATATTCTACACTACAATAATGATATGGTGTTATTATAATTGGAATCTTTACCAAATTAAATCATATGGTAATTATATTGATGCACTGATGGTTACAAAAGAAAACATACGTTTCCGGTACATTAAACTTCCGCGTTTCAGTAAGGTCTGAGAAGAGGCCGGATCACTTCGCAATCTGATATACATATTCTTACTTTACACTTTGTGCAAGATGCTGTTTCTTCGGCTCGAACCTGTGACCTGAAGGTTACAAAAATATATAACACAATTCCAGCAGCAACGCCATTTACTTTTTCTAATTTTTTGTTATTTATTTTTGAAATGAAAAATAACGATGATCCTATGTCATAGAATGCGCTTAATGCAATAGAAAACCAAAAACGAGTCAACAAGCACGCGGCTGACATTTGATTTTCAAGTCATAAATGTTGATTCTGAGTTTTTGTAATAAACATATGGGAATACAGCTACAAGCATACATAAATTAATTAAATAAAATGGAATACAGCTGTAAGAAATACCTGTGTTTTGTC
The DNA here is from genome assembly GCA_036186865.1 of Eustoma russellianum. Classification (NCBI taxonomy): domain Eukaryota; kingdom Viridiplantae; phylum Streptophyta; class Magnoliopsida; order Gentianales; family Gentianaceae; genus Eustoma; species Eustoma russellianum. The sequence goes on from AP025057.1 coordinate 32,191,884, forward strand.
GTTGAATATGATTTTTTTTATCGTTTTTATGATCCTAATAATTTTCGTCCAGATAAGTTTTGTTTTCTTTTGTTTTGTTTTCAGACAACCAGATGATTGTGATCCTCATTGTCAGCTTCTATCGCAAATATTCTTTTTGTGTACAATTTCCATTAGTTGTATAGTTGTCTTTCATTTTTTTTTAAAAAAAATTTATTTTCAATATATTGTGTTTAGTGAAAGCAAGAGACAGATAAGTTGAAAATACTAAGACTTTGTCAATCGAGAGGGTGCATTACATTAGTTACCACGAAGTTACGGTTTCTATGTCAAGTTGGTCATATAATTGGGTTTAATGACAACTTTTTACAATCGATCATTTGACTGACAACTTAGATACTCTCTACACTTTAAGTTGATTTTGTATTTTTATTTTTGTCCTTGTATTTATTATATGTGCATATACACGGTTATGATTATTTTAATATCAAAAGCTTTCTATTTGTATTTCCTAAATTCTTTCACTAACACACCAGCACACTATACAACAACAATAATAAGCATACTCAGTATATCCCAACGGCAGCAAACGGCATCACTACGGTCTGAGGAATGTGAGAGACAGACAAACAATACTTACATCTAAGAGATAGAGAGTTTGCTTCTAGTGAGACCCCCAGCTCTGTACGTACCTACATAAATAACATACTAATAGACATATGGTATGGTAATGTGGTAATGAAGGAATTTACTGAACAGAAATAGAAAGCTACTAAAAGTACATATGTATATGCACACATAATGAAAGACAAAGACAAAAACAAAAAAGTACAAAGTCGACCTAAAGTGGAGGGATTATCTAAGCCCCTAAGTATACTCTATGGTGCTTTTATATTGTGTCATCTATGCAGGTACATATAGAGCTGATGGTCTCACTGGAAACAAAGTCTCTATCCTTTGAGATGGAAGTATTGTTTACCTGTTTCTCGCATTCCCCAGACCCTAGTCTCACCCTCTCCAGACCATAGCGTTAATTTTTGCTGTCGTTTGATATATTGGTTATGTTTATGTCGTGTGTTGTGTGATTGAAAACTATGTTGTGGGAATGGCTGAGAATTTCTCCCACGTTGATCAAGGAAAAATAGGTTAGTTTATACAAAGATGAGTTACATCCCTTAACATTTTAAGGTTTTTGTGTATATAACTCAACTAGTGTAAGTCTGTTATCAAATTTTTAATATAATAACAGAGCTAATTATATACTATATAGCTAGACTCACTCACTACATGTTTATGGTGGTGTTGTATCTTAGTCTCCCCTCATTCGAAGACATACTCATGCTTAGCTCAAAGCATGTCATTAAGGGTATATATATTAAAGTGGCTTACTAAATTGGCTGCGTTTTTTTATAATGTAAAGTAGTAGTTGATCGAGCTTGGCGTAATTTTCATTATTGGTCATCGGGAAACAACATATATGTGCTGCTAACACATGGATATGGTTACGTACATTCGACCCTCCTTCCATATGCGCGATAAACGGAAGCCTTTAAGACAATGAGGTAATGTTGTTGTTGTATTATGGACTTGATACTCTTGTCATTGAGGGCAAACGTTATAGTTTCGGCACATGAGTATCTATATTCTACAAATATTGCCATGTAAGTCTATATGTTAAGAATCTGTATTGGTTGATTAAAGAAAATAAATATATTTATTTGAGGATAGTAACTCCCACCTAATATATAAAAGTTTGAATGCAGATATTAGTCTCATATCATGTAAACAAACAACAACCATAACATTACATATTGCCTTAGAGGCTCCCGTTATGGCAGGGTATGGGAGGATCGGATGTACGCAACAATACCCATGCGTTAAACACACAGAGGTTGTTTCCGATGACCCATAATAGCGTCAAGCTATGTCGTCGATCAACTGCTATTTCACAATATAATAAGCGCAACCAATTTAGTTAGTCGTTTTGCTTTATTCCATATATTCCAAAGTCAAGGAAAAATGTGTCCTCTATTGGAAATAGAAAATCTCATATCATGTAAACCGATAATCAAATTTCAACCTATTTTATAACATTTTCCAGTACGCATAATGTTGTCGTTGGGCACGATAATATGTTTGAACGGTATGCGCCTAACAAGAGTTTCTATATTAAAAGACAACCTAAAAATTGCATGATGTTAAGTTCTGCTACATTTGGAACAATGTGAAAGCTTGGTGTCACCAAATTAAATAAAATTTTGATGAGGGAGTGGGTTCTCCCCCACCTGTACCAGAGGCCCCTTAGTCAGGTGGGATGTAAATCGAGGGATGTACTCCACCGACAGCCCTGCAAAGGGAGAGGACACACGAGACTCAGCCAGCCCAGAGGCAACCTTTGTAATATTTCAACAAGTATTGTATCCACACGGAACCAGCCCAAAAGGTATCTTCCCATTGTTTCTTCTGGCTATCTTGGCCGGACTTTTGCAAGTTGAGGAAAAGATCAAAATATTTTGATATAAATAATGAATTTTACAACAAAAAAAAAAAGGAAAAGAAAACGGCAATCTTTTAAGTTTATCTTTCTCTGACTTTTGTTTATGCCTGTGTTTGTAGAGTTGAGAGCTAACCTTGAATCAACGGTAATGTTTCTGTTTGTGACCTTAAGGTCGGTTTGAGATGTGAAAACAGTTTCTTACACAAAGTGTAGGGTAAGGATGCGTACATCAGATCGCGAAGCTATCTATCCTCTTTCCGGACCCTACGCAAACACAGGAACTTAATGCAATCGAAACGCCCTTTGCTTGTGTTTGTAGAGTTATCTATTGCATAAGCCGTCCAGAATGATTCATCCCTCTTGTTGGTTGAGATTTTTCTCAAAATAAAAATAAATGAAATTCTAAGTTGGATTAGTTTGAACTGCCTTCTGTACTATTTGGGAAGATGGAAAAGTGACGAATATAAGAAATTAAAACAATGGACATTTTGTGCACAACAGCTAGCTAGTTAGAGATCCCTGCGTTGCACGCCATTGAAATTTCCGATTAAGACACGTTAATAGTCGTAAAATTTTTAGTGTTGTTTCATGTTATGACATGAGAATAACAGTTCAATTATGGTTCAAAATATTGTATATAAAACCCTATAGACACACGTTTGCGCGCGCACATTATATATACGTGGGCGGATATTGGAGCAACTGGTAAAGTTGTTGCTTTTTGACCTTGAGGTCACGGGTTCGAGCTGCGGAAAGAGTCTATTGCACAAAGTGCAGAATAAGGTTGTGTACATCAGATTGCGAAGCAATCAAGCCTCTCTTCAGATCCTACACAAACGCGGGAGTCTAGTACACTGAAAACGTCCTATACATACATACATACATGCATACATTAATACATACATGCGTATATATATATATAGACACACACACACATATACAGACATAAACATAGATACACACACATAAACAGATGTCTATATATACATATATATACACACATATACATATATGTGTGTATGTATATATGCCTCCACGCAAATTGCCAACACTAACTTTTCATAATTAGGTAGCCCTTTACACTGGTGAAACATAAAATTTTGCTAACTGAAATTGTACTTTACTTTCTGTGCGGAAAAAGAACTTACATTTCATTCATAATTATCAACATCGTCACAAAGGTATCAGAATTCATATTAACATAGTACATTGCTAGTGTTGATATGTCTCAGATACTAGAAACACACACATATACATGTAATATATATACACACACATATATATGTATGTATGTATGTACGTACGTATGTATGTATTGCTTCCATTTTCAATGGAGTTAATGACACACAGTTTCTTTGACTTTGAAATATGCTAGAATAAAACAAAATGACTCACTAAATTGGCTGCTCTTCTTTTATTGTGAAGTAGCAGTTGATCGACACAGGTTGACGCAATTTTCATTATGGGTCATTGGAAAACAACATATGTGTGTTTCTAACACATGGGTATGGTTTCGTACGTTTGGCCCCTCATACCCTGCTATAAGCGGGAGCCTCTAAGACAATGAGGTAATGTTATTATTGTTGTTGTGTGCGTGCGCGGGTGTGTGTATAGTAAGAGTAATTAATTAAATGAACCTTTAATAAAAACTTATGTTAAGACAAGTTACAAACTGATCATAATAATATGAAAACTAATCTGACTGTTTCTTTTCTGCAGATGAATCTCTTAATACCAAGCCGTAAAATTATGTATACCAGTAATTTAAATTTTAGACAAACGCGTTGAATGCAAAATTATAATCACAATTCAAGGTCCATGATAACAAATCAGATTAGGTCAAATGACCGTGGTTATTCGCTTTTTTAAAAAAAAAAAAAAAAGTGCACGGCGGTTCAATGGGGCCATTATTTATTTCTTGAATCCAAACAACAAAAAAGAATTACGATATCTTGAAAAAGCAAAACGAAGTGCAATAAGGTAAATTACATTTCGCCCTAGTGGCATAGTCAAGTTGGTATTCGGATTGAAATTTATTCCAAAAAGTCAAAAGTTTAATTACAGGGACACGCACAGTGTGGACATTCTACTGCTGCTAGACCAAAGGCCTGATTTGCAGTAGGGGTGGCAATTTCAGACACGACACGAAACACGACACGAATCTGACACGAATTTTCACGGGTGTGGGTATGATCTTAGCGGGTTTCGTGTACAAATCGGGTAAGACTTGAAAGATACCCCCCAACGGCGGGTCTTGTCTGGGTATCCTGTGGGTACCCGTTTATACCCGTTTATACACGAAATTTTAAAAAATATATTTTAAATAAATTTATAATTAATAAAAAATAAAATTTTCCAAAAAAAAACTACCGCGCTACTAATTAACCCTATTCGGTTCCCCCTTCCTCCATTTCCAAATCACATTTCTTTAATCTATTATTGCAAAGTCAAGTGATTTGCGTTTAGATGACCTTGTATCAGTAGTCATTTAAGTACATAAAACCTGAAAAATACACGAAACCTGAAATTACTTGAAAAATACATGAAATGACATGTACACGCCTTGAAATATTTGTACTTGTCAAGTTCGTGGGTATACCCGATACACGACACGAAACCTGACATGTACGAGTTTGGGTATCTACATCCATACACGAAACCCGAAAAACACGAAACACGTAACGCGATACACGACTTGTTTGACACCCCTAATTTGCAGGAGAACACCTTATGTGGGTCACTGCGTAAGTCCTCACCCAACCTAAGAGGCATCTAGACTCCTGATTTGCATACTTTGTAGTACTTCTTCGGACTGGAGCGGTGGAGCTCCAGGACGAGGGATTTTGGCTTTTGCTTCGGGGTAAGTTACATTTTTATTTTGTTACTTTTCTTTTAACTTCGTTCTCATTTGTTCGAAAAATATTAAACCATATTGATCTTACACTATAAGTTTATATTTATATAATATGTCTATAATTCCTCTTTCCAGTATGAGATGGGTATTACATGCGATGTTCGTTTCTTTTTTTTTCTTTTTTCTTTTTCTTCATTCAATCGCCAGAATTTTTTTTATTCAACATACAGCAACCATTACGCGGAAAGCTTGGCTTATTAGTTCCTTAGGAGGAAGGAAAGCATCTTAGCAATGTTTATCACATTATTACGCATACGTAATTAATATGAAATTGGGAAGAGACAGAGGCATAAAGGGCTTTTTCGGTGTATTACGCTCTTACATTTAAACATGGTTTGGATAGGGACCGGATTACTTCGCAATCTGATGTAAGCAGTCTTACCTTACACTTGTGTAAGAGGCTGTTTCCGCGGCTCGAATCCGTGGCCTTGAACTTAAAACAACAAGCTTATCGGTTGCTCCAAGACCCCTCCTGAGACATAACAAGCTGTCACTAAGGTCTGAGGAGGGTGAGAGGCAAGCAAACAATACATCTATCCTATAAGGAATAGAGGGTTTGCTTCCAGTGATGCCCCGACTCTATATGTATCTGCATAGATAGCACAATAATAAGAATATATATTAGTAAAGATATTTTATTAAATATAAATAGAAAGTTTTCGATATTAACGTCATGAGACATAAGCATATGAAAAATAAAGAAATTGACCACCTTGATCTTTGTATAGTAGTATTTGATGTCATCACCAATATCTCATCATCACATTTCATTGCGAAGAAATTAAGTTGGGATTTTGTTCCTTTTTTTTTTTTTTTTTGCGCCCCACCCCACCCCACCCCACCCATTTTCATCTGTTTCTTAAGACCAATAAGTACACGATATATTTCCTGTTAATGCTATGATTTATGTCCATTGTGTATTATATATGATCATTAAAAAAGATAAAAAGAAAAAGGTTTGTGGAACAGGTGTATAATGAGGTAGGAATTGAAAAAGGGCTATAAATTCGTCGGTTAGAATCGGTTCCTAAGACCTAATAATGTACCATCCTATCATGTTACTTAAACCGTGTCATATAATTAATATATAATCAACCTTGACGTTGATCGTTTACCAATAACATTTTTAATACATATCTTTTCAAGAACCGTTCTAAGCCTCATGAAATTGGATTAAAAACTTTTCATATATTGTTTAAAATATATTTAATCTATTTAGAATTATATTATATTTTGTTAAAATATATGATATTAGATTAAATAAGACGATGCACATATCTATCACAAATAAGATGGTGCACAATATCATTAAAATAGTGTAATATCAAAAAGGACGATCCCATTGCATTATGCTCCCCGTTTGCGCAGGGTCTAGAGAGAGGCCGGATCACTTCAAGATCTGATGTATGCAGTTTTACCCTGCATTTTTGTACAAGAAGTTTTTTCTGGAGTTTGACTCCGTCACAAAGCAGCAACTTTATCAGATGCTGCAAGACCCGCCTTCTAACATTAGACATAAGGAAATGGATATTGTCTTCCCTTAGTCCTATTGTCGTGTGTGTTCCTTTTGTAGACACTTTATTGAACAATAATAAAACATATATCTCAATTTTTACAATGTTGTACACAAATGCTATACATTGATAACGTTTGTGTATTATCTTCACAAAAGAATTGTCACATCAATACTACCGTGACAGTCACTATATGCCCATTTACGAAAAACATTAAGAATTGAATTCTAGGCAAACCAACCCATTATCGCAATACCTTTATTGCCCTTCAATTAGTAAATACTCGTCATTATGATCATTATTTATTTTAAACAATAAGGTATAGTAAATTAGGATAAATCAAAAATCAACAAGATGGTTGCAGACGAACTCACTCACTATTTATCATGATACATACCCTAAAAAATAACTAGTGTCGTGTATTATAAATCAAAATGATTCACTAAATTGGATGCGCTTCTTATATTATGAAATAATAGTTGATCGATATAGCTTGACTCGATTTTCATTATGGGTATTCAGGAAACAACCTCTGTGTGTTTTTAACATATGGGTATGGTTGCGTATACATACCCCGCTATAGGCGGGAGCCTCTAAAGCAATAGGATAATGTTGTTGTGGTCAATTATAAACTTTATAATTGAAATTTTTTTTGGTCTAAGAAGACGGTTCAATTTTGTTATCCAAGGTAAAGTCATGTTGTTTATCTTTACAAATATAGAAAGGATGGCACATAAGTAAAATGAATGTACTTAAAACTGAAGGTACATTCCTCCGTCTATCTATTTTTCATCTTTTATTATTATTAAAATATCCTCGCTTCAGATCCGGAGAGGTAAAAAAATTGGCCAAACTATGATGCCTCAAATCACACGTTTCTACGTGTACAAAAAAGAAAGAGGTTTAAAAACTTTTGTTTTTAAAAAAAAGTTGCTTGTACATGTAACAGCGCGTGATTAGAATCTTCATATTTTGCCTCATTTTCTGCCTCTCCTTATCTCAACCCAAATATCCTTGCACGGCAACCGTAGAAAATCTATATCAAACCCGCCAAGCTCGGTGAAAAAATCTTGTATTTTGAAAGACGGACACGTTTAGCATGTTATAGAATGCGGATGAAATCTGTGGAGGCCTTATATGAGGCAAAATATGAGGCTTCCAATCACGCGACGCCACGTGTACAAAAGAGTCTTTTTTTAAATAAAAAAAAGTAAACAGTGTACCCTTTTGTACACATGGCGTCGCGTGATTGGAGGGCTCATATTTTGCCTTATATGAGGCCTCTTCTGATCTCATCCGTATAGAATGAGGTTAGAATCTTGTCATCAAACGGACCTACCGATCAAGTCTTAATGTATAAAAAGTTATTTTTGTTTAATAACATCTTTTGATTTATATTATCTACGAAACGAAATCGTAAAGACTTTAAAGGTTTGAGGGTTCAAATTTTTATTTATAAAATCTAAATGAAAGTTACTCGGTCTTCTATGCTGATAGTGATAAAATGTGACTAGCGGCGCATTTGGCTCCCTGTTCATTAGGGTGTTAACCAACTGAGCCGAGCTGAAAACTAGATTTTCGAATTTAGATTCGTTTAGCTAAACAAATTGTTCGGCTCTGTTTGTTTAGCTAAACGAGCTTTATAATTGGTTCGAGTTTGGCTCGATAACAATATAATTGTTTAAACGAGCCGAACAATTCACGAATAGTTCAACTCGTTTAACTAAACAAACTTAAATAGGTGTTTGAATTCGGCTCGTTTAAGTGAAATTAACGAACGAACTCAAACCAAATACAAATCGAACTCGAACAGTTTGAGAACCATTCAGTACGCTTAACATTCCTAGTGGCCGTTGCCCAAAAAAACATAGCCACAAATTGTTAGAATAGCTCCACCACATGCATTGTAAAGTGGTCATTAATATATTTTGGGGTCGCCTTCCTCTTCTACCACGACTAAGCATGCGAAAATACCGTGAAACATACAAGCTCTCATTCACGGAGTGCTCTTTCTGGTAGGCATTACTTTCCACCTGAGCTGGGTTATATATATATATATATATGGACACACACACACAAATATACATATATATATATATACATATATTTCTTTCTTTAAAGAAAAACGGTGCGGCTGCGGAAGGAAAGGGACGAAAAACAGGAAAAATGGTTCAACATGAGTATTTTCCTGGGATCACACATCCTAGTACTACTTCCGTTCAAGTACGCTTAACTTCGAGTTTCTGATAGGATCCGATGCATTAGTGATGGTATGATCGCATCCTATATGTGTGTGTATATGTATATGTATATGTATATATGTGTGTGTGTATATGTACGTGTGTGTATATATAAAAAAAATAACCCCTTGCATTGGACTTATGAAAAACAACAAGAAAAGGGATGCATTGTGCTTTACAAAACTTGAGACCGGAAGTCCAAAATTTGATACATCAATAATGATTCCAGTTTGAATTTACTATTACTTCATAAAAAATTAAAATTAGAAATAAACATGTCATGCAAGATGATGGGCAAATATAAATAGTTTATTACTTTGAATAGAATTTTCGTATGATACCCAATTCAAAAATAAAAAAGAAAACTCCACCACCACCATCGACGTCCCTCCCTACCAATTCACCTTCTTTTATCTTCATATTAACTTAAACTAAAACTGTATTATTCTAACAATTTAATAATCAAATAACAACTTAACTACGTTCTAAAAACACCTAAGTTATATACCTATTTGTTAGGCCAAAACAAATTGCGGAAGCATAAAAGTTACCTCTGGCCATTATCGCTTAGTCGTCGCCTTCGAATCGGAAGCCTGCTGCAGAGAAGAATCCTTGCGGAAATGGAGCCTTCTTCGTGTTGATGTAGTCCTTAGGGTAGTCTTCTAGCCTTGTTCCTCTTGGCTTGAATGAGATGGCTTGATGGACAACCATAGGCTCTTATTTATAGGCTAGGCTAGGGACCCCCTTATCCTGTCTTGATTAGAGTCCGTACCATCACAAACTCTACTGTATGGTGATAATCCCTTACCACCAAGGAGTTGTAGTCAAATACAAGTCTAGGAGATAAGATGACAGATCCACACTATATGTGATTTAAATTAATAAATCACGGGATAAATCTTAAAGATAAACATTACGTCTAATATTTATCCAACATTCTCCCACTTGGATCAAATGTCAACACTAGACAACGCTACACAAGTGACTAAGTAACTTGGCCAAAACAAAAATGTCACTCGAACAACTTGACTACCTCGATCGAAAATATAACACATACGAATCAAGGCGGTTGCGCTCTTAGATTAAACAACGAGCACTCCCTTCCAAGTATTACCATGCATTATACAAACAATCAAACAAAATGAACGACTTATTATAAATCATCTCAATGGGTCCTCGTGTATGGATCAAACAGATCCTAACTTAGATTGCGCAAATAAAATAAACAAATGTCAAACGAATGTCTAGACAATAAGATCAAAAATACAAAATCAAGGAGAACCACGTAGTCCCATATTGGCAACATGATCCCCAAATACTTGTATCGGTAAACCTTTCGTCATGGGATCAGCCAACATTGACTCCGTACTTATGTGTTCAATCTTTACATCTCCCTTGCTACTATGATCTCTGACCTTCAGATACTTTATGTCGATATGCTTGCTGCGACTCCCACTCTTATTGTTTTTCGCAAAGAACACTGCCGCTTTGTTATCGCAGAAAATCTTAATTGGTCTCTCAACACTATCGACAACTTTAAGACCACTGATGAAGTATTTCATCCAAAGAGCCTGTGAAGTAGCTTCATAGCACGCAATGAACTTAGCTTCCATCATGAATGAAGCAATAATGTTCAATCTTCTTTTCTCCCTTGACAATAGGTGACGCAATAGACGCATAATTCTGCATAGCAAATTTCTCAAGTACTTTGATGATGTAGGCCTCCTGATAAAGACCAAGTATTTTACTTGTTCTATCTCTGTGAATCTCTATGCCAAATATATAAGAGGCTTCACCTATATCCTTCTTATCAAAGTTCAAAGCGAGAAATCGCTTAGTCTCATGCAATAACCCAAGATCACTGCTTGCTAGTAGAATATCATCCACATATAGGACTAAGAAAATGTATTTGCCCCACTCGTCTTGAGGTATATACATTGATCAACAATGTTCTCTACGAAACCGAATGAAGAGATTACCTCATGAAACCTGATGTTCCATTGACGTGAAGCCTGTTTAAGCCCATATATGGATTTATTCAATTGCAAACCAGTTGATCATTATCAGAATTGACAAAGCCTTCAGGTTGACGCATGTATACCTCTTCATCAAGAACACCACTTAAAAACGCAGTTTTCACATCCATTTGATGTAGCTCGAGATCAAAATGAGCTACTAATGCCATGATTATCCGAAATGAATCCTTCTTTGAGACTGGAGAGAAGGTTTCATGGTAATCAATGCCTTCTTTCTGAGTGAAACCTTTGGCTACAAGTCTGGCTTTATATCGTTCAATGTTACCAAACGAGTCTCTTTTGGTCTTAAAGACCCATTTGCATCCCACCACAGAGGCTCTGTTTGGTAATGGAACAAGTTCCCAGACGTTGTTTTTAGCCATTGATTCCATCTCCTCTTTCATGGCATCATACCATAGTGACGATTTGTCACAACTCATGGCTTATGAAAACGAGATAGGGTCATGATTTAGTCCAATGTCATAATCGGACTCTTGAAGATATACAACATAATCGCTAGAAATTGCTGGCCTTTTAGTTCTTGAGGATCTTCGTACTCCCACTGGTTCAGTAGATGTGGGATTAGTGGGTTCAGTTTGTTCTTGATGTGATTCTTCAATTTGAGGTTGTACAATTGGCGGCTCTTCATTTTGTTGAATAGCAACCGAATTGTCCACATATAAAGGTACAACATGTGTATCCCTTATTTCCTCAAAATTGAATTCTCGATTCGAATCACTCCCACTGACTTCATGATCCTCTAGAAACTTAGCATTTCTAGCTTCAACCACTTTAGGAGTATGTGAGGGACAATAAAATCTATATCCTTTGGAGTTGACTGCATATCCAATAAAATAACCGCTTTTCGTTCGTTCATCCAGTTTCTTTATGCTTGGGTTGTATACCCTAACTTCAACTGGACAACCCCATATGTGTAAATGTTTTAAACTTGGTTTCCAACCATTCCATAACTCGAAATGTGTTTTAGCAACGGCCTTAGATGGAACCCTATTTAAAACAACACAGCGGTTTTTGGACTGCATTCGTTGTGCTAATCATGCTCCTGACCATGTCCATAAGAGTCCGATTCCTTCTTTCAGCAACACCATTTTGTTGTGGTGTGCCAGGCATGGTGTATTGAGCAACAATACCCTCCTTTTGAAGGAATTCGGCAAATGGACCAATCATTTGTCCCTTTTCTGTGTAACGTCCATAATATTCACCACCTCTATCGGATCGGACAATTTTAATTGTCTTCTCCTTTTGTTTCTCTACTTCTAATTTGAAGATTTTGAACGCATCAAGTGCTTCAGATTTTTCAAATAGAAGATAGAGATACATGAACCTTGAATAGTCGTCGATAAATGAAATAAAGTATTTCTGACCATTCAAGCAAGGTGTATGAAAAGGTCCACAGATATCCGTGTGTATGATTTCAAGAGGTTGAGAACTTCTTTTGGCACCCTTAATGGTCTTGTTGGTTTGCTTGCCTTTATGCATCCCACACAAGTACCTAAATCAGTGAAGTCTAGAGTTTGCAAACTCCTTCATTCACAATCTTTTCATTCTTTCGATTGAGATATGTCCTAATCTTTTATGCCAAAGACTTGATGAGTTCTCATTGATAATACAACGCTTTATACCAGTTTCTGTTAAAAGAGTATGCTCGTAAATGGGATCTAACTCAAGTTGAAACCAGTTTTCAAAATGAGCATAAGATTCACTCCTTCAACAGTAGAGCGCATCCGGTTTCCAGAATAGATGCATTGCTCACTTTTATTTGGCTTCCTCAGGTTTAGAAAGCCCTGTATGGTTTTCGCAATGTGAATTGTAGAACCACAATCAATCCACCATGTATTATCAGAAACCTCAGTAAAATTAGATTCATGACACACAAAGGAAAAATTACCTTTCTTCTCCAGCCATCCCTTGTATTTCAGGCAATCTTTCTTCCAGTGTCCCTTTTTCTTACAAAACCGACATGTGTCTTTATTGCCGGTTTTCTTCATTGGAACACCTTTGCCCTTCTTTGCATTTCTCTTAAAATGAGTCGCAAGATGCACAGACTCAATGGACTCATTCTTCAACCTCTGCTCCTCGAACACACATGGTCAGAAGTTCATTAATTGACCAGTTTTCTTTATGTGTGTTGTATGAGATCTTAAATGGAGTAAACTCCGAAGGGAGAGAGTTGAGTATGAAATGCACCAGGAATGACTCCGAGATTTCAACCTTTAGGGAGCTTAATTTAGCAACAATGTCCCTCATCTCCATGATGTGCTCGCGCACACCACGGCTTCTGTCATGGGTCATGTTTGAAAGCCTCTTCATAAGGGTGCTGGCTACCGCCTTGTCAGAGCTTACAAATTGATCATCAATGGCTTTCATGTAAGCTTTGACATTATCAAGATTAGGGATAGAACCCCTAATGCTTGGACTTATACGAGACTTGATGAGCATCATGCTGAGGCGATTAGATCGCTCCCAACGCTCGTAACTAGACCTCTCAGATGGCGTACTTGATTCCGTGAGTTTGGTGGTTTTTCCTCACGGATTGCCAGGTCTAAGTCCATACACCCTAACGTCAAAAGGATATTATCCTTCCATTCAGTAAAATTATCACCAGTCAGCATTGGAGTTTTAGCAGAATCAAATAAAGCAGTAGTGGGAATAACTGCATAACCAAAGAAACACATATCATGCTATGAACATATATAACCAGAATGAATTAATCAATTAATTCAAATAGTATATTCTAAACCTTCCTGTGGGTAGAGGTCGCACTCATGCATAGAATATACTTAAACGGTATGAAAATTAAACAACCAAAATATTTCCGTACCTGTGGGCATAGGAAATGTTTATGTTTAATTTTCTTGATCAATAAAATAACCACTTCCCTGTGGGGCAGAGTGACTACCTTATTAATCAAAACCATAGTTGATGACATTTTATTTTCTTTATACCTATAATTTTAAGATGCTGTGGCTAATCTTAAAATTAAGAAAATAATTCTTTATATGCCATCATATTTATATTTTTCTTTAAAACGATATGAAAATTAAACAACCAAAATATTTCCGTACCTGTGGGCATAGGAAATTTTATGTTTAATTTTCTTGATCAATAAAGCAACCACTTCCCTGTGGGGCAGAGTGATTACCTTATTAATCAAAACAATAGTTATGATGACATTTTATTTTCTTCACACCGTATAATTTTAAGATGTTGTGGCTAATCTTAAAATTAAGAAAAAATTCTTTATATGTCATCAACTCAAAAATCCTTTATATGACATCAACAAAATGAAATCATAATGAAAATGTGAATGAACCGATTCGCAATACCCCAGGAAAGATCATGAATCAATTTCCTAGACAGGTATTACCATTCCACGTAAAGTCCCAGGCCGTGCGGTGGGGTCACAACGGTCCCGCTTAAGTACCGACTTTCTAGACAGATTACGTGCACGGTGTATTTATCACACTTTCAATAGTTCACCTTTTGTATTTGCCACAAATTTTCTCAAATGGATACATAATCTGAGTTATGATAAACTTACAATTACCAATAAGTATGATCGAATGGTCATATAAAAATTTAAACACTGACCAAAAATATATAAAAAAAAAAGGGAAAAACAGATGGGGATAGGCTAAGATACGGTCACCATATTTATAGTGATCATACTAAAAGGAAAACAAATCGATGGCGATAACCGAATATATGAATACTGCACATCCTTATATACAGTTACCATTATGATGTACCAATGACTAGGGATTTCAACAAAAGGATATCAGTGGAATTGAAGTAAGAAATATTAAGCTTTCAATATCTTTCCAGTTAACTTTAATGCTGTTTTAGAAATCCGAAGCATTTTGACTCAACTCTTATATCTAACTGTGATGCACCCCACTTTCATCTTTCTGAATCGTGAACAATGCAGCACACAAAACCAAAGCACCCAACCAAGAATGATTAATATATTATTATATGTGTATTTGACCAAAGATAGCTGAATCAATTACCAAGCCAAAAAATGATTTCATAATTTGACCAATAAAACCAATGCCACCGGACCCAGAAAACTCCAAATCTCAGTTTGCCATAACCATGTTTTGCAGAAAAATTTAAATTAACCGAGAACTTCAATGAATCATATTCTTCACACCATCCTTTCGCACAGGACAATTAGAAGAAAAGTCGCCGTAATATTATAACTAAATCGTCAACAACTACGTTCATAATTGAATATTGAAGGCCTCGAAAACTATAATCCCGTAACCTTTGAACGATTAAATTGCATTAAAGGGTACGGAAGAAAGTTTTCTAAATACAAACGATATGGTCAGAGGTGGCTCTGATACCAAATGTTAGGCCAAAACAAATTGCGGAAGCATAAAAGTTACCTCTGGCCATTATCGCTTAGTCGTCGCCTTCGAATCGGAAGCCTGCTGCAGAGAAGAATCCTTGCGGAAATGGAGCCTTCTTCGTGTTGATGTAGTCCTTAGGGTAGTCTTCTAGCCTTGTTCCTCTTGGCTTGAATGAGATGGCTTGATGGACAACCATAGGCTCTTATTTATAGGCTAGGCTAGGGACCCCCTTATCCTGTCTTGATTAGAGTCCGTACCATCACAAACTCTACTGTATGGTGATAATCCCTTACCACCAAGGAGTTGTAGTCAAATACAAGTCTAGGAGATAAGATGACATGGTGATCCACACTATATGTGATTTAAATTAATAAATCACGGGATAAATCTTAAAGATAAACATTACGTCTAATATTTATCCAACACTATTTACATAATAGATACAGCTCTGCCGAAGGAGAAAGGGTTGTTAATGGAGGCGCCTCTCCTTGTTACCCTTTTGACTTTAGGTTCGAAGTGATCAAATATTTGCACCTTTTGAGATATCCACATAACAGAAAGGCAGTATCAACTAGCTGGTGGTCCGGCCGGGGGATAGGATCACCTCACCGCAAGCGAGTGCGGTGATACGTGACTGCGCGACACGTGGCAGCAAAAAATGGTGAGGCTAGATGAATGTCACACTCATCTAGCCTCACCAGTGGCGGGGCCAGGAGTCCCTTCTTGGAGGGGCACTGACAGGCTTCACAATAGAAATACCACCAGTCACCGTTTCGGACCGAAAAAACCGACAAAATCTTCTAGACATATTTTTGTATTATAACATAAAATACATGAAAGAAAGCATTTCTACCGCCAAGGGATGCAAAAAGATTCTTCGAGATGACATTGATTGAAATCGTTGCATAATATCTTCATATTCAATGGTGCTAAAAATTTCATGCTCAAAGTAACACAATAAAAAATCCGATAGTACGTCACCCCCAACCGGTTGCATAGATCAGTATTGACGATATTCATTGCAGAAAAATTAGAAACAAACAAGTGTCACAAAAGCTAGTGTTTAACAATGGGTATTTGGAAAAGCATATTACATTTTACAGTTTACTGTCTGAATGCTGAATCAATGAACCAATCATATACGTG
>AP025057.1:32208574-32233663 GCA_036186865.1 Eustoma russellianum
CAACCGTATTCCTTCTTAAATTAATATATATCAACTATCGAGCATTAGCCCTCACAGGATTCGTAAGATTAGCAACCAATTAAAAAAAGAAACTTTCATTTTCATAAGCAAACTAATGCAAAAAAGTCTACTAGTTTTCAATGATTACCTTACATGCAAAAAGGACTACTAGTTTTCCAAATCTTGAAATTTTTAAATATATTTAAGAGACAGAACTTCCGGTAAGTTTTAGACACATTTTAGTCACTTAGCAGAGAATTGCCGAACGCTAAACACTATGTGACCACGTAACCGAGGGTTAGTGTTCTGTCAAGCAATGGCACACTTTAAACTGAATGGCCAAAAATACAAATACACCTACCTATCTATAGGATTTTTCCACCGATGTTGGGGGGCACGTGCCCCCAGGCCCCCTCTCCCTCCGCCCCTGAGCCTCACCACCCTCCTTGGTGCCACGTGTCGCGTGGTCACAAAGGGGATGAAGAAAGTTAGGGTGATGAGATCCCAACCCTCCGCCCGTTTACTTTTTCCTCCATGCAGTAGCGAATGCGATTCGTCTTTTACTGACCACGTGTCATGCAGTCGTTTCGTAACCTATTCTCTGGTCAACAGATCTAACCCATGCTACGCAGTCGTTACGCAACTTATACTCCGCTCAGTAGATCTAACCTATGTCACGCAGCAGTTGTATGCAACCTATCCTCCGGTCGGCATATTTAACCCATGTAGCAGAGAGGATCGATGCTTTGTCGAATGTTTCCCTTTAATTTATTTTGTCCGCCAATATTCTTATTCTGCAACCATAAAAATCTGTAAGTGACAATGTTCGGAATGATTTAACTTTTTGTAACTAAGATTAGACAAGGGATGAATTTGGCTTACCCTGTAATGTTTGGACGAAATGGTTGCACATTGTCTTAGTTGTGCATCGATACTAAAAAGCACGACAAATTTGTAAAAGAAAAAATTTATATATTTCCTTATGCATGTCATACTACTTGTTAACAGTAGATAATTTCTGAAGGCAGTATTTTTCATTGATATTCACCGTTACATTCTCCTATCTCTTATACACCCACGCAGTATCTATACAAGGTAAGTAATAAAACAAAATCCCTACAATCACTCTACAATCATCCCTACAATCATGCCTCATTAACTTTGATTTGATTTACACTGATTACAATCTTCTAAATATGGTATGATTTTCTAACACTCCCCCTCAAGTTGAGCAGGGGATTCTACAATGCCCAACTTGACCAAAGTCTCATCGAACGCCCTTCCCGCCACAGCTTTGGTTAAGATATCTGCTAACTGATCTTCCGATGGTACATACGGCAACTCAATAATTTATCCTCGATCTTTTCCTTGATGAAATGACGGTCCACCTCAATATGTTTAGTTCGGTCATGTTGTACTGGATTCTCGGAGATACTGATCGAAGCTTTATTATCACACATTAATTTAGTTGGAAGCACAACTTGAAGGCCCAAATCGTTCATTAGTTTCTTTAACCATAAAACCTCCACTACACCTTTTGCTATTCCTCGAAACTCTGCCTCGGCACTTGACAAAGACACCACCTTTGTTTTTTGCTTCTCCATGTGACTAAGTTCCCCCCTACCAAAGCAAAATAACCTGAGGTAGAGCGTCGATCCACTACACTTCCTGCCCAATCAGCATCAGTGTATACCTGAATGTCTAAATGTCCACAATTTTTAAACCAGATGCCTCGTCCAGTTGTCCCTTTTAGATAACGAACGATTCTCAATACAGCTTCTAGATGATGCACCTGGGGTCGGTGCATGAACTGACTAACCAATCCAACTGCAAATGAAATATCCGGTCGAGTATGAGATAAATAGATCAACTTTCCAACTAACCTTTGGTACCTTTCTCGATCTGCATCTGGCTTTCCACCTTCAATCTCTAGTTTCTGGTTTACCAACATTGGTGCCCCAGCTGGTTTACAGTCCATCATCCCAACCTCAGCAAGTAGATCCAGAATATACTTCTGTTGGGATATAAAGATTCCGTGCTCAGAACGTTCTACCTCAATCCCCAAGAAATACCTCAGATCTCCCAAATCTTTCATTTCAAATTCCGAGAAAAGCTGTCGCTTGAGTAAGTCCATCTCCTCGATATCATCCCCTGTTATAATCATGTCATCAACATATAATTAAAACAAGTAACCCGAGGTCCATTCCTTTTTACAAAGAGCGTATGATCTGCATTACTCTGTTTATAATTTTGTCGTTTCATGAAGGCAGTAAACCTCCCAAACCACGCTCTTGGTGATTGCTTCAGACCATATAATGACCGCCTTAGTCGACATACTTCATTCTCTCCGAATTCCCCAGTGAAACCTGGGGGAGCACTCATATACACTTCTTCTTTAAGTTCGCCATGTAAGAACGCATTCTTAACATCGTACTGTTTTAATGGCCATGACTTATTGGCAGCAATAGAGAAGAGAACCCTGATAGTGTCTAGTTTCGCTACTGGTGAGAAAGTTTCGGAGTAATCAATGCCATACGTTTGGGTATACCCTCGTGCAACTAACCTGGCTTTATACCTTTCAATGCTTCCGTCTGCTTTGTACTTGACAGTGTATACCCACCGACACCCAACCAGATGCTTCCCACTGGGTCTTGCTACTTTCTCCCAGGTATTATTTTTGAGAAGAGCACTCATTTCCTCTTTCATAGCCGCGTGCCACTCTGGGTGGCTCAATGCCTCCTCAACTGTTCTGGGTACTGTAACGTCACACACTGATGCCAATAGACCCCTCGCATTCTTGATTGGATACACCGCCCCTTTAGACACCTTACTTGGAGAGTATCGAGTCGGTGGTTTCCCCCTGTTCTGCCGTGGTGGAAGTTTTGCCCTTACCTGAAATATCACCAGTGTCCTGCACAGTTTCACATAATCGGGGTATATACTGGGAAAATCGGGTGTGTCAGGTGTATCAGTATTATTTGGAGCCTCAGGTAGAGAAAGTATAGGTGTTTCAAGAGATGATACTACCTGAGTTTGCTCTTGCTCGATATTCGCCAGAGTGAAACCACTGGATGGCTCAGAAGCAAGGGCTATATCTTTGTCAGGAAAAGCGCAGTCGGCGTCACCTACTTGCCGTGTTGGAACCACTTCTGTTTGACTGGGATTATTGAGCCAGTCGTAGGTCTCAACCGAATTATTCTCCCCCTGAGACCAAGACGGGGAAGAGTAGAAATACTCGTGCTCTAGAAAGGTACAATCCATGGTGATATGAATGCGACGAGTGCGCGGATTATAGCATCGATATCCCTTTTTTGACATTGCATAGCCCACAAATACACATTTGTCAGCACATGCGTCTAATTTAGTTCGTTGAGATGACGGAATGTGAACAAAGACAGAACATCCAAATACTTTAGGAGGTAGTGTGAGAATAGAGGGAATCTCAGTATGAGATGCTAGGACAGATAGCGGAGTGCAGTGATCCAAGATTTTAGTGGGCAAACGATTTAGGAGATAGGCTGCAGTGGCTACAGCTTCAGTCCAGAGTGTTTTGGGTACATGGGATTCTAACATCATGGCACGGGTCATTTCTAATAATATTCGATTTTTCCGTTCTGCGACACCATTTTGTTGTGGGGTGTGGGAACAGGAAGTTTGATGAAGAATGCCATGGTGTTTAAGAAAATCTGCGAGACCACTGTTAACGTATTCACCTCCATTGTCAGACCGAAGTATTTGAATTTTAGTCTGAAATTGAGTGTTAATCATTGTATAGAAATCAACAAATGTAGAGCATAAATCAGATTTATTCTTTAGAAAATAGACCCACGTAACTCGGGAAAAATCATCAACAAATGTAACAAAGTACTGATATCCAAGAGTAGTATTATGTGGTGATGGTCCCCATACATCAGAATGAATAAGACTAAATAACGTTTTGACTCTGGTATTATTTGGCTTATAAGATGAACGATGATGTTTGGCGCGGAAACATGTATCACATGACAACGTAAGTCCAGATTGAACTAAAGAAGGAAACAGGAGTTTCATATACCCTAGGGAAGGATGACCAAGTCGACGGTGCCATAACCACAGTCTCTGTTCCGCGGTCCCGGTGGCAAGATTGGACCGGCCCTGTTGCACCACGTCTGTCACATAGTATAGCCCTTCCTTCTCAATGCCACGCCCAATGATCTCCCTCGAGCGAATATCCTGCAAAAGGCAAAAGTGAGGGTACATAAGAACCACACAATGTAATTCTTTAGTAATTTGGCTGATAGACAGCAATTTTGAAGATAAGTCTGGAACATAAAGACAATTACGTAAGTGTAGATTGGGTGTAACTGATACAGTTCCACCTCCGGAGACTGGGATTAGGGTACCATTGGCAGTTTCTATATGGGTTTTTTTAGGAGGTGTCGAAGTTGTAAAGTCAAGTGGCTCATATGTCATGGTATCGGTTGCCCCACTATCAAGTATCCAATCATGGCTTGTTGTAGTGGGTTTGGTTAGTTTTGAAGGTAAAAGGTCTTGGTGGTGGAGTGCAGGGGTTGATTTGGAATTTGAGACAAGTCTGGGGGTAATTATTGATTTTTCAGAAAGTTCTGGACTGGAGTTTGTTTTTTCGAAAACGCAGGGGCGGAATTTGCTTTGGCCGGATTTAAGGGGGTTCTGTTGTAATTATGCGAACCTGCAGGACAAAGATGTTATTTCATTAGGGGCATAAAGTCCAAATGGGGATTATAAGGGTTGAGGTTTCCCTCAACCCTTGTACCTATTTTTTCAGAGCCCGCTCCTCTGGTGGGTTGTCTTCTTCGTTGCCTCCACTGATGATTGCTGCTGCTCCCATGGCAGCCACCCCCTTTCCACGTCCTGTCTCTGCTTGATGCCTTTTTCCTTCATACCAATCGGGGTACCCGATTAGTTTGAAACAATTTTCCTTCGTATGCCTCTTTTGTCCGCAAAAGGTGCAAACCATACTGTCCTTTCCTCCATACGCTGCTGGCTGCTGGACTGGGTAGATGCTTGGCCTCCCCGGCCTTTGCTTTGTCCTCCTCCACGTCTCTGTCCAGATTCACGGGTCTTGGTGGCCAAACCTTGCGCCGCCAGACCATGTCCAAATCCCGGTGATGAGTCCTCCTCTGAGGGATTTCGCTGCAACACCATTGACCTTCCTTCTGCTCTGCGTATCTCACGATATGCAGTCTCCAAGGTGGGTAAAGGGTCCCTCTTTAGTAGGTCATTCTTTTCTGCCATGTATTTTTCATCAATGGCAGTTAAGAATGAAACAGTCTCAAAGTCTCCATTTTTTTATTATGGATGTTAATATCCACTGTGCATGTCATAGGGTTCGGTTCCTGTGAATCTATGGCCATCCATAGATCTTGAAGTTTATTCCAACAGCCCTCAATACTTCCTCCTCCCTGTCTCACCAGGCTAGCCTTGCGATGAAGATCATATACTCTGAGCGAATCTGTGCCTGACCCATAGGTGAGAGCCAGTCCGTCCCAAAGTGCTTTCGCCGTGGGATAGCGGGTCACGTTTACAACCAGTGTTGGTTCGATTGTTTGTATAATCCATGTAAATACAGAGTTATCAGCTTGTTCCCATGATGGGAAATCAGAATCTGTGGGAGGGTGGAGGAGGAACACCCGTGAGGTGATGTCTCCTCCCCCTTCCAATAATCGCCCGTAATACCAGTGGTGCCCAAACCGCGTAATTATTTCCGTTCAATTTGACTGTGATAATGAGATTTTCTGTGGTCAATGGTGATGGTAACTGGGTTATTGAACTGGGGGAAGGCTTCGGTGGTGTATTTTGTAAAATGCTTGCCACTTGGACAGCAAGATCCGCAAGGTTAGGTGTTTGGGGTTCACTTGTTTCTGGATTTGACATAATGTTTGTATTTGTTGGTTGACAGGTGGCTAATCACAGCAGTGCTGTTCTTGGTCAGACGTTGCCAAACAGGCTGAGAAAGGTATGGCCGAGAAAGGTATGGCCGTCGGTAACTCAGGTAAGGAAGGCAATGATGAGTATGTTCTGAGCCTATACTCAGAACTCAACAAGAGTAAATCAGAGGAGGGATCGGCCTCGCTCTGATACCATGTTAACAGTAGATAATTTCTGAAGGCAGTATTTTTCATTGATATTCACCGTTACATTCTCCTATCTCTTATACACCCACGCAGTATCTATACAAGGTAAGTAATAAAACAAAATCCCTACAATCACTCTACAATCATCCCTACAATCATGCCTCATTAACTTTGATTTGATTTACACTGATTACAATCTTCTAAATATGGTATGATTTTCTAACACTACTTCTATCTAGTGTAATATAAAATGCTCTGAATTTTTACAATAAATCTTTTAAATATATAATGTTTAAAATGTATTTATTAAATCATTAATAAACCACCAACATAATAAAAAGATAAGATAAAGAATGAAGGTGCGAAAACAAGAATAACTATTGGCGTAATTATTTCTGATCGAATTAGAGAAAACCCATAGTAAGTGGTTCTTCCTTTGACGTGATATTTTCTTTATTTGCCTGTTCGGACAGAGAGATATTGTTTTCTTTTCTCTCATCTTTTCTGAAATCGCACCTCTTTTGCGGTGAGAGGATCTTAATTCCCCGCGTAGAGACGAGTAAAGGTACAGGTGGGCCACGTAAGGAATAGGGTTCCAGCTGGGATGCCGGCTGTCAAAAAGGGACAGTTCGAACTCGGTTACGTGTCAAACATCTATTCTCTTTAGCACAAAATGATCCACAAACGTCAAATTCACAGAAAATTCTCAGCCGGCGGCTTTGCATCATCTTTTGCAAATGTACTGCTACGCAACGCATAAATTCCCCAGCCGCCGTCGACACACTGTCCAATTTGTGGCTCTAAGACCATCTTCAATAGGAGCACCAAAACATCAAATTGGTACAAAATGTTACTCCAACCAAGCACCAAACTTGCACCAATTCGGTGTTAGATTGGTGTTTGTGGTTGGAGTACTTTTTACTGTTTATGCACCAAATAGGTGATTTGGTTCAAAATTTAGTGTTTTGGGTTGGAGATGACCTAAGACTTTATTCGATAAAGAAGGAACTTATGGTAATGAAAAAACGTATTGGGTTAAAGACAATAATGTTTAAAGGCGGATGAGATCTGAGGAGGAAGAATATGAGGCCTCCAATCACGCGACGCCACGTGTACAAAAGGCCCGCTGTTTACTTTTTTTTCTTTTTTAAAAAAAGTCCTTTTGTACACGTGGCGTCGTGTGATTGGAGGCCTCATATTCTATCTCATATTCTTCCTCCTCAGATCTCATCTGGTTTAAAGGACTATGGAATGAGTTCTAAATCATGATATCATCATTAGCGATGGTAAAATATGGCGAGTTGATTTAAAAGATGAACACAAATCTGTTACTTTTTTTTATTAAATATGGTATTTCATTTAAATGTCATTTGCCAAAGCGACACTTACATCGTGTGGTAATAGACACGACCATTCAGTAAGACTATCAAAATCATAACCTAAACGGGCTAGCAAGTGGACTGGCATGTTGCCCTCCCTTTTTACATGCGAAAAAATGACAGTGTCAAAACAAGTGGTCAAAGCTTTAATCTCCGTAGCAAGTGACCCATTTAGGGAAGTGTCTTCTTTGTCATGCACTAGTCTCAAATAGGCAGTATAACAGTTCGTCTCCAACACTATTTGTGAAAAGCCAAAATTGAAGGAATGTTTAAGGCCTTCAAGAGATGCTAATAGCTCCGCTGATTCAACATCCTATACTCTCCGTAAGGGCGAAGAGAAGGCTCTTAGTAGTGTTCCACATTTATCTTTAAAAACCGCTCCCATAGTCGTTTTACCATCTCGAACGAATGCGTCCACATTTACTTTTACATACCCGGTATCTGGAGGTTTCCATCTCTCATTTGGCGTAGATGTTTGAAAAGTAGGTTGGTCTATTGCCAAAGCTTCTAAGTATTCCTTTGCAGCGTATTCCGCAGATAGAATTATAGACGAAGGCTTAAAGACTTTCCTTTCAAATGAAAGAGTACCGGGCTTTTCCAAATAAACCATAAAAGAGTTAAAATTCAGGAAATCCTTCGATGCCTTCTGCACTTTGCACTTTTTGCAGTAAGTACGGAAGACTGACCGCTTTTATCTGAGCCAGCGGGTCTCAAATTTATGGGTTTGGATCATGGTTTTCAGAATTACATACTTCCTGAAATCTGTTACTTGATGAGTCATGTTCGAGTTGATCGGCCAATTATTAAGGACAAATTAACAATTAATGTATGTGACTAGTTACTTCCTCTTAGATCCTCCAACAATGTCACCATAATAGGCTTGTGAATATCCGAAAATGGTATCAAAGAAAATTTGTTGAATTTACCGTTGTCACATCACACGCACTCACGTATATCTCCATAAACAGAATACTTGGACAAAAGAGCAGAATATCCAAAGCTGATTCGAGATCTTCATCATTTAAAATACCAGAAGCACTGAATATGTATCCTGTTGCATCTGCAGAACCAGAAAAACAGAACAACAGGTCAATTACTCTTTATCTATATCCATTTTGAGGCTTATTTTAACTCTTTGGACAAATATTGTGCATGATATACTATGCGAAACTTTCATCAATCTAGTTGGAGTATTATCATATCAAACTCCATTGTGTAATTGCATCGCTTTACCTCTGAAATAAAGCAAAATGACTCACTAAATTGGATGTGCTTCTTATATTGTGAAGTAGCAGTTGATCAATACAACTTCACACAATTTTTATTATGGGTCATCAGAAAACAACTTCTGTGTGGTTTTAATACATGAATATGATTGAGTACATTCAACTCCCTATATCTCACCATAGGTAGAAGATTCTAAGACAATGTAGTAATATTGTTGTTTGTACCCCTGAAATACAAATATATTTGAATATCATTTTATTTGTAAAAATGTCTAAACGTTTTATTGCTAGTTTGTCTTTTATATAGAAACATAGTGAGCTGATAAAGGTTTAGGCTCATGATCGTCAGGACCAATGGTTATACCAAAACCGTATTGAGCACTATGTTCTCAGCTTCAGATCAAGAGATGCAGAAAGTGAAGCAAATATGAAGCCTCTAATCACCGCGTTTCCACGTGTATAAAAACCCTTTTTTAAAAACAAAAAATTAAACATCTTCCCTTTTTGTACACGTGGCAGCGCGTAATTGGAGACCTCATATTTGCCTCACTTTCTGTCTCTCCTGATCTAAAGCGCTATGTTCTCTTGGTTGTAACATGGTTTTACAACGGTTTAGCTGACATTCTTTGGGCCACTCAACTGGTTTTGTCAAAACCGTCTTTAATAGAAGTGAAATTTCTTCAAATACTATGAAAATGTGGACTTTTTTTTTTGTTAAAACTATTTTCTTTTTGTTTTTCTCTTACGTCTAGATACTATAAATTAAGAGATGTGTCAAGTAAATAGAGTTATAAATTTTTACTCAACAGAAAAACAAAGAATCCAAATTCAAATCATTGACAAAATTCAAACATATACACTACTGTAATATCATTATATTTTTCTACTAAGTTATATAATACGGTTAATACTAGTGGTGAAGTTAAGACATATTCATAAACTAGTATTATGCCTTTTTAAAATAAGTTTTTTTTTAGAAACTCAAAATCGAAGACTTCATTTGATTAGTTTGGATAACTTTTGGGCAAAAGTTATGAAGTTAGGGTACGTCCAAACTACATTTTACATACTCTGCCAAAATTCTGTTGAGACACATGAATATTTGAAGGCCAATACTTGAAAAATCAAAGTATTTTTCAAAAGCCAAATGTATTGCTCAACAGTTATATATTAAAAACTTATAATACATGTCTTGTTTGCAATTTTTTTTTTGGATAAGTAAGATTTCGAGTCAAGGATAAAATCAGAAAAAACTAAACACTGTATAGCACAAACAACCCGGTTGAGATCGGAGGAGGTAAAAAGATAGGCAAAAATGAGGTCTCCAATCACACGCTGACACTTGTACAAATTACTTTTTTTAAAAACAAAATAATTTAAACCTTGTCTTTTTTGTACACGTGGCGGCGTATGATTGGAGACATCATATTTTACCTATATTTTACCTCCTATGATCTCAACCGCAAACAACCCCCTTCAGAGGTAACGACTATAATTTCCCTCCAAAGTTAAAAGATTGGAATTCACTCCACTGTATAAATTCATATCCTTCTTCGACGTTAAGCTAATAATCTCTCTTCAGAATAGGGTGTTAATGAACCGAACCGAACACTAGGTTTTTGAATTCAGATTCATTTGGTTGAACGAACTGTTGGCTCGGTTCGTTTAGCTAAACGAACTTTAAAATTGGTTCGAGTTCAATTCGATAACCCTTTAACTATTTAAACGAGCCGAATAGTTTGCGAATAATTCGGTTCGTTTTAGTAAATGAAACCGAACAACTGTTCGAATTCGGCACATTTACCGACTATTAACAAACGAATATGAACTGAACCTAAACAGTTCACGAACTGTTCGGTTTATTGACACGCGTGCTCTTGAGAAGACTTGAAAGCCAATACTTGGACTTTAAGTCTTTCTTGAAAATTCATAAGAGCCAATACTCATGTCCCATTGATAAGGGGCGATGTCATATATGCCTAATGAGCCATTGTTTTGTCCGCTTATTATTTGACTTTTCCTCTAAGATACCAAATAACGAACTTCGGAAAATTCATCATCGATAAAATACACTCTGATTTGATAGAAATATATAATTCTCGTATGAGAAGTTTTCTAATTGTGTTTACTAAATCATATCACTAATATATTAGCATACATTTATATTCTTATTATTTTCTCACGTATGCAGGTATATAGAACCGAGTGTCTCACCGGAAGCAAACTTTCTATCTATTGGGATTGAAGTATTGTTTTTCTATCTCTCATACCCTCCAGATCCTATCGATAGCTTTTGCTTTTGTTAGAATATATTAGGTATGATTATGTTGTTGGTACATATAAAAAAAGTCTATTTTTCTATCAAGGTATATCTTGATTATTGACCTCTCTCTTTTTCTTTATCATTAATAGGAAATGCCTATTAAAGGAAATGCCTATTATTAATAACTTGGCTCCATTTTCTAAATTGATGCTGAATCATGTCATTCTTGAAAGTTTAGTGGTTTGGTGGCAAAAGTCCATTGGACTTAGAGTTTTCTACCGTTTTAGTCTCAAAAAAACATTATGAATGATGCAAATCAGGAATTCAACGGAATCTATAGTGAATGAAGATGTCATTGTTGAAAGCTAATTGAACAGAAAAATGTTATATCATTATTTTTGCGTTAATGGTTATTGTATAAAACTCAGAAGTGAAATTATCCGTTACTCAAAAAAAAGTTAAATTTTCCCGTTAAGTAATTGTCTACCGATTAAGTTAAAAAATAAAGCCTTTAACAATTCATCGGCTGAATGATTTTATAAAGCGATAATAATGTAAAAACAGAAAAAAAAAATCATAATCAAAGTATTAATGAAGCCGGATCTTCACCAAGGGTCTAAGACGACCTCAAATGAACGTCATCAGTTAACTCGAAGAATAGTTAACTGGTTTGAAGATGATAGCTGGAATAGCTTCCTGAAAGTTCTGCCCAAAGAAGCAAAGATCAGAGGTCCCGGGGGGATGACCCCGGGTAAAACCCTCCGACGCTCAAGTCAGTTTGAGACATTTCTCACTGAGAATGTAATTTAGTATATGGAGTTAGAAAATTCTCACAGGTCTTAACCGAAGAGAAAGTTCAGTGTATTAGTTCCAAGTTGTATGAAGAATAGATTTTGGATTCCGAATCCTCTTTCTGGTCTGTATTGGCTTGCTTTTATCACCTGTTTCCCGCTCTTGGCCTCTGATAGCAGATGAGATGTTTGCTTGGGGCAGAAAGCCTAGGACGCCGTAGGTCCGCTGATGTGACTGGTAGACCGGCTGATGTGACTAATAGGTCTGTTGGAGTGACCTTGGCGTGTACAGGCTGAATAGCCAGCTGTAGTCACTATATTCGAATTGCACTTCTGCCTGATGGTTCCTTGATGTAACGCTGTGCTTGATTCCTTCGCTGAAGTGCCCAACCAAGCCTCGCCGAAGTGCAAGATCAAGTCTTGCTGAGGTGCAACGTTGAATCTAGCTGAGGGGTCTGAGGTGTAGCACTTGAGCTGAAGCTGATGTTGGGGTTCGGTGCCGAAGTGCAGTCCTTGGCTTATTTTTTGATAGCAAAAGGATGCCATGGGGCTCAGGCGAAGTGCAATCACAGCTGAACAGCAATACTTGGGTGCTGAACTGCAAGAATTATATCGTTGATTGTTGTTGACTAACAGACGATTAATTCTGATTTATCAAAGTACGTTCTTTGACAAAGTTTTTTAACAAAATGACTTATAGACACAAACTTTATAGTTTATTATAAAGACGCCTTGCTTGATTGTAATACGTGTAGCTTTTGGAGGCCCCAGTGCATAACTCAATTAGTACTCGTGCTGAGATTGTTCGAAGAGGTCTAAAGTTCGAATTTAAGGACATGCACAATGTGTGTTCTACTGCTGTTAGGCCGAATGTCTGGTTTGCGGAAGGACACATTGAGTGCGTCACTTCGTAAGTCTTCACCCAACTTAAAAAGCCGCTGGATTCCTAATTTACATCTTCCATAATGTTCTTTAGAACTGACACGATGAGTCTTCGTAACTAGAGAATGAGGTTTTGCTCCAAGGTGCAGATTTTGGAACGTGTAGCCCATGTTCCTGACAAAGTCAAAAATAGAAAAAGGCAAAAGCAGTAAACAGCTGAAATTGAAATTTTCAATTTGAGCAAAATCAGCCTAAACTCTCTGCGATTAGATTGCCTTTGATTTGATTTCACACTTCCGCGTCTGTAGGGTTATCGTTTATTGTAGTCAAATATATATAAAGAAAAAGCCAATTTTGACTCCGAAAGCTTATGAGTTAGAGTTTATTATCTACCAAATTTATAACCAACGACTAAAAGAAGTTGTCTTAATAAAAAATTACTGTCAAGTAAATGTACAGAAAGTCTTAAGATGTTTGTTATTGCTTAGTCAACCAATTTTAACCGTTTGAGTTTCCTACTTATAGAATTTATGACCAACTACTAAAAGAAGTCGTCTTAACAAAATTACTGTTAAGTAAATGTACAGAGTAAGTCTTAAGATGTTTGTTATTGCTTAGTTAAACGGTTTTAATAGTTTGAGTTTACTACTTATAAAATTTATCACCAACTACTAAAAGAAGTCGTCTTAACAAAAATTACCGTTAAGTAAATGTACAGAGTAAGTCTGAAGATGTTTGTTATTACTTGGTCATACGGTTTTAACAGTTACTTATAAAATTTATGACCAACTGGTAAAAGAAGTCGTCTTAACAAAAATTACGTCATACAAAGTAACTCTGGAGATGTTTGTTATTGCTTAGTCAAACGGTTTTAACCGTTTGAGTTTATTACTTATAAAATTTTTGACCAACGAATAAAAGAAGTTGTCTTAACAAAAATTACGTTAAGTGAATGTACAAAGTAACTCTGGAGATGTTTGTTATTGCTTAGTCAAACGGTTTTAACAGTTTCCTCAGTTTTTCTTTATTTAACGGAGTAAACAATATTTACGCCTCACACGTAGAGCAAATATTCATAACTGGATATGGGTATAAGTCTAATACAACACTTATTTGATTGGATCTCACTACTAAGCATTTCTGTCAATTAAACCCTAAATAGAATAATAAAAGCACACTTATAATTCATCCATAGAAAGATATTGTCATATGTAATCAAGCGTATAGTTTATGATCTAATACGATGTTTATCAAATTACAATTTGATCATGTGTAACATTTATTTTTGAGACGAATAGAGTAATATTTTAAAAACAATTTACTTCATATAAATACTATTATTAATTTTTTTCGACTAATCATATGTATAAGATATATGCGGTATATCTTTTAATAACTAATCCCTATAGCTTTTGTTTACGTTTCACTTAAAATAATCTTACATTTTATCAAACTACTATTTATTCCACGAATAACATAAAACTCATCAATACTTCTAACAACATTTATGTTATATGACGATTAAATGAATATCATTTTTTCTGTTTTTTTCTTTGGAAAACTAGAGTTCTCCACTAGAAGCTGTTTTGTTTCTGTTTTTTTTTTTCATATTTAAAAAACTGAAATAACTCTAACATGTGACCACTCTTCACAATGTGAAAGAGCCAACCACAACAACAACAATCATACTCAGTATATCTAATAACAACAAAAGCTATCGCTAGGGTCTGAAAAGGATGAGAGACATGAAAATAATATCTCAATCTCAAGAGATGAAGAGCTTGCGTGAAACAGCCAACCAAGTGGAACAAATACCAAATTTCTTATGTTAATTGCCGGCTGCCGGCTGTAATTTGCCAGCACTCGGCCATACCATAACCTGATGTTAATTAAACTACATAATGATTTTGATGTTAAAACTATTTAATTAACCAATTCCCCCAACTTGAAAATAACACCCAATATTTACATAGTAAACCACATTGTTTTGAACTTTTCTTTGAGGGGGAGATGGAAGCAATGCCAAAGCATTAAAAAACAAGAACCAAGTCACACAACACCCCCTTATTAATAGTTAAAGACTTAGTTGCCTCCAAGTCATAATTCAATTGGTATTTTAGTTGAGATTTTTTTAAGTCAAGGACTTAATTTTATGATGAAAGAGAAAGTTTAGGGAGAAAAATTAATGGAGAGAGAATCCGGTGGGCTTTGAGCTGTGATTTAGTTGGCATTTTTTGTGTTCTATTTCCTCATTTCTTTCCTCTCTATTCCTCACATCCACACACACTTCCCCCCAAAATCCCTAGAAATTCACCCCCTCTCTATTCTCTCCAATCCTTTCTTTTCTCTCCTCCCACACCACCTCCACCACCGCACCACCACCTAATTCAAGGACCCCCACATCCTTCTCTTTGTCTACACCTGGATTTCTTGCTAGAAAACCTCAAGTTGAGTCTAAGAAACACACTAGTAGCATTTCAGCAACAGATGTCTCATGTGAGATGAAGAAAAGGACACTTTTCTTCACCTCAATCCTCTTTTCTTCTTCTACTTTTTGCTATCTTTAATCCCATTTCTTGGGGTTGTTGAATCAACCCAGTTCAGTTTGAACTCCAATGGACCTCTCACTGATGCTGAAGCTCATTTTATCAAACAAAGGCAGCTCCTTTATTACAGAGATGAGTTCGGTGACAGAGGCGAGTTCGTCACTGTTGACCCTTCTCTAGTGTTCGAAAACCCTCGCCTCCGGAATGCATATATTGCTCTCCAAGCTTGGAAGCAAGCCATTCTTTCAGATCCCTTTAATTTCACTGGAAACTGGGTTGGATCTAGTGTGTGTAATTACACCGGAGTTTTCTGTGCTCCGGCGCCTGATGACCACAAGATCTTGACCGTCGCCGGCATAGACCTTAATCATGGCGACATTGCCGGATACTTGCCGGAAGAACTTGGGCTTCTTACTGACCTTGGGATTTTTCATATCAATTCCAATAGGTTTTGTGGAACAGTCCCCAAAAAGTTCAAGAATTTGAAGATACTTTTTGAGCTGGACTTGAGTAACAACAGATTTGCTGGTAAATTTCCTTATGTTGTACTTAGTTTACCGAAATTAGTTTTCTTGGACATAAGGTTCAATGAATTTGAAGGGACTGTGCCACCACAGCTCTTTGATAAACCATTGGATGCTATTTTTATTAATGACAACAGATTTGCTTTTGAGTTGCCGGATAATTTTGGGAATTCACCGGTGTCCGTGATTGTTCTTGCCAACAATAAATTCCATGGGTGTGTGCCGGCCAGCATTGGGAATATGACCAATTTGAATGAGCTTATTTTTATGCACAATCAGCTGAGGTCTTGTGTACCGCCGGAAATTGGGTTGTTGAAGAATCTGACTGTCCTTGATTTGAGCTTTAATCAGCTTATGGGTTCGTTGCCGGAGGAATTTGGGGGATTGATTAGCTTGGAGCAGCTGAATGTGGCGCATAATTTGCTTAGTGGGAGTATTCCGGCGAGTCTTTGTTCGTTGCCGAGGTTGGAGAATTTTACTTTCTCTTATAACTCTTCTCTGGTGAGCCGCCGCAGTGCTTGGCGTTGCCGGCGTTTAGTGATCGCCGGAATTGTTTGGCTGGTCGGCCAGCGCAAAGGTCTGCTGCTCAGTGTAAGGCTTTTGCGTCGAAGAAAATTAGTTGCAGTGCATTTAAATGTCATCCTTTTATTCCCACTTTGCCCCCACCGCCTCCGCCTTCTCCTCCTCCACCCGTTTATTCACCTCCTCCACCTGTTTATTCGCCACTCCTCCACCGGTTTACTCACCACCGCCTCCTCCGCCACCACCTTCTCCACTGCCACCGTCTCCTTCTCCTCCTCCGCCGTCACCACCACCGTCTCCTTCTCCCCTCCACCGTCACCACCACCACCATCACCTCCACCACCTTCTCCTTCTCCACCAATGCCAACGCCGTCTCCACCAGTTTTCTCTCCACCACCTCCGCCTCCAGTATACTCTCCACCATCGCCACCACCACCATCACCTCCTCCACCGCTACCTTATTGTGTGCGTTCGCCTCCACCTCCGCCACCAAATTCTCCTCCTCCACCTCCTCCATATTATCCAAATTCGCCACCACCGCCTTCACCTCTACATTCGCCCCCACCTCCCAATTCGCCTCCACCTCCACCACACCCTCCGCCACCTCCACATTCGCCTCCACCGCCTCCACATTCACCTCCTCCACCACCTGCTCACATTTATCCGTCACCACCACCACCTAATTACTCGCCACCTCCACCAAATTATTCGCCTCCACCACCAAATTACTCTCCACCTCCACCACCTTGTATAGAACCACCACCACCACCACCTCCACCACCTTGTATAGAACCACCACCTCCACCTGCACTATCCCCTCCACCGCCATACATTTACAAACCACCTCCTTCCCCCTCTCCTCCGCCTCCAGTTTACAATTCACCATCACCGCCACCTCCAATCTATAACTACAATTCACCACCACCTCCATCACCATCACCATTACCACCACCACCTCCCGTTTATTTGCCACCTCCGCCCTCATCACCGCCACCACCAGTTTTTACTACAATTCACCACCTCCACCATCACCACCACCGCCAGTACCATGTGAGCATCCACCACCTCCACCTCCAATTTACGAAAGTCCGCCGCCTCCAACTCCGGCTTATGAAGGTCCATTGCCTCCTATATCAGGGGTTTCATACGCATCTCCTCCTCCACCTCCGTTCTATTAATTCTTTCAGAAATTTCCCTCTAACCGGACCAGAACACCACAAAGAATCAAATCGGTCATCTCTATAAATATTCCCCAATCTTTTGGATGCAAGAAAGTGCTAGAAAAATCAAATTGGAGCAAATTGATTGGAGTAAATTACTGTTAGTACGACGGAAGCTGAAAAGGGGGGAAAGAGGGGAAGATTAACCATCTAAGAATTCGAGTTGTGGAATAAAAACAAAAAAAAAAGAAAAGAAAAGCAGATATATTAGATTCGCAGGCAAGTTCTTATGTATAGAAGAGAAAAGGTTATCAAAAATTCCAGGGCTCTCAAGCTGCTGCAGCTGCTGCTTCTGTTCTGTTGTTTCTTCATTTTCATTCACTGCTACCTACTCTCATACTCTTTTTAATCTTTTTTTTAAAACTATTTGTTCTACAATTGAGTTATACTGCTAGTATAATATGGAGATCGACATTGAAAAGCATTTTGTATCCACTTTAAGAATTTAGATTGACTTCATTTCCTCCATTTCTTTTTCTCATCTTCACCATTGTTCTACTGTTTTTCTCTCTCTTCCAATTTTTTCATCTGGGATTTGTTCATGCTTTGCTTGATTCGTGATTGAAATTCATTTCAATTGCTTCTATCAATTGATCATATGTGATCCTGCATATTTGGTTTATATTTGATTGAAAAATGAAGTTAATTGTGGCTGTAAGGATTAGATTTAGCATGTGAAGGGATTGGTAAAAGATGAAATGTCATACATTCTGCTACTTTGGATTTAATCTGATTGTAGATTTGAATATTTGAGATGGTGTGGGACCTTGATTCGGGTGACAAAATATGAGATCTCCAGTCACGCGACGTCACGTTTACAAAAGAGTCTTTTTTAAAAAGAAAAAAAAAAAACAACAGAATCTGTTATACACGCGACGTTCAGTGATTAGAAATCTCATATTTTTCTCAGACCTTCTGGATCTCATCCGCAATTTCTGAGTCATGGTGGCTGAATTCAAGCCTTGATTGGCGGCAACTTTCTGAGGACAGATTTCTTCCGATTTTGTTAATCTAAAAATCTTTTACCTTTTGGATAAAATTTGATGTGGGTGGTTTGGTGTTAGTAGACATTTATTAATTAAAAGACGGGCTTTGAACCAACTAGTAACGTTGTTGATTTGTGATTTTGAGGTCACATGTTCGAGCTACGGAAACCGTCTTTAGCATAAAGTGCATAGTAAGGTTATGTATCGCTGTATACATCATATCGAGAAATGATCCGATCTTTTTCGGAATCCTGTCCAAACGCGGGAGACGCGGGAGCTTAGTGCACCGAAAACGTCTTTTTCAGACATTTGCTAATTAATAGATAATGAAAAAAAAGATTTCATGCATACTCTACAATGTTACAGTGCAATTATAACTCAAGACACCTTAAATAGTGGTTGGAGTTTAAAGGTATTCTCGGTGTACTAGGTTTCTGTGTTTGCACGAAGTCGTTGGAATTTATTTAGCATAAAACATCATAGAAATTAATTATATGCAAATATTGGTACTAAGCTACTGACGCTCCTAATTACATTGCACCAAAAAGTGTTTGCTTCAACTGCAAGACTTCAAAATTCGCCATTTTTAAACGCCATGTAATGTTTAATAGAAAACAAGAAAAGCAAAGAGCCTGCTTGGTATACAATAATTTTATTGTGGTCATTAAGTAACTAGTGACCCAATAAAATGATGACAAATAAGCTTTATTTATATGTAAGCAAGGGAGCGATTGGCCAAAACACGAGGCCTATAAATATCCTACACATTTCATTGGTCATTGATCAACTAATCATACTTACCTCCTTACCTATTTAAAGTTTGTGCTTAGTATAAGCCTCAAATTACAAATCCATCAGTTAAACCTTTATATCTTATCCAACATGACTTCTAATATCATTTTCTTTCTCAATCTTTTCACTATATAAACGAAATATGTTTTTCTAAATAAAAACAATATTCATAATAATCGATTAAAGCATATTAAAGAACTCGTTATGATTAAATCATATATTATATTTAATATTTTATATGTCATAAATTAATAAAATAGTTAGATACTTTAAAACTTATAATAACAAATATTGCAATCATTCTTATAAACACCATATCATTCACCAAACCTTTTACCAAGCGAGACCAAAAGTCCCATGGATGGGCACACTTGGCTGATAGCAAGCTTTGTAATTAAATATGGATGATTATAATTACTTAGCCACCTTGATATAAAAAAGAAATTCCTTGCCCACTTCTTAGTGATATATAAATATGTGTATACCTTTAGGGTTGAAAATCTCTGTCACGATTTAAAAACATGACACGAACCTTTAATGAGTTAATCGTAAACTGTTACTTCAGGTTGTTTTAGAATTTGTACAAAAGCTATAAAAAAACATAACAGTTGTAATGAGTTAAATGTAAACAGAAACCATTCAAATCGAAGCCCTTCACATAAAATGAAAAATTACACTTAGTTCTTATGTGGTTTCGCTTAATTCCAAAAAATCCTCTATGCTTTAGAATTATATTTTATCTCCTCTATGGTTTGTGTTAAAAAGACACCACCGAAACCACGGGGAGCCAATTAGTGAGGGCATACCACTTGTTTGTTGGTTGTTCTGAGTGAGCATTATTTTTTCGGGAGACTTTGTGTGATTCCATGTGCAAGAAATGCCTTTTTGGATTGTGGTTAAAATTCAAAACTTTTGCACATAGAAAAAGGTTAAAATGGGAATCCAAAACTTCCATTGCCATGTAGAGTAATACAAAGACCGAAAAGGACACCATTCATAACAGACAAAGACAACGTCATTCTCGGTATTATGCAGTTTTATCAAATATTTTTGTGCAATAAAACGTTTACTGGTTCGAAACTGTGACCTAAAGATCATAAAACATCAACCTTACCGATGGTTTCAAAATCCATTCTCACCACTCATAACAGACAAAATCATAAAAACATTAGAAATATCGTTACGTTGAATAACACGAGGAATGCGTTAGTTTGACAGGACCTTTTCTTTTTGCCAAAGGTGACCCATTCTTTGTAACTTTCTGGTATAGTTTGCAATTCTTTTCCCCCTTCCATCTCACGTATTTTTAGTTAAAAAAGCTAATTCCATATTGTAAAGAAGAAATATATATCGTGGTATGTAAGTACGAGTTTAAGTAGTATATAAAAAAAGATTAATCTTTTTCGGATTAGCGATGATGACCTATGAAGTAGTTGAGAAATTCATTATTGCTAATAAACTCATAGTAGCGTTGTTGAGCTGGAACAAGCGTAAGGGCCTGATATAATAGAATGTACTCGATGAATCCAGATCTTTATTTTATGGTATCATATGTAATTACCGGCCGATACAAGTGTGGTAGGAGAATCTTTGGTCGACTCAGCGAGGACGCTGACCTATTTAAAAGAGGTGAAATATAATTACTCAATCCCACGTTATAAAGAAAGAAATGTATGTCATGGTATATGAGTATGGACACAGTAGTAAATTTCAACAACCATTTATCATTTTAAGGCTAAAACAAATGCTAGACCTGAAAAGTTAATGTTCAATACTGCTGTCACGTTCATAATACCATTATCAGACCCAAATAGACGCAAAAACTTAGACTATGCTGGATGGATATGGGCCGTTATATTTTTAATTAGTATTTTGGTTCTTATTAATGTTGTAACTATACACGTAAGTTGAATATTAAATTGTCACTGTTTATTTATCTTTTGTAAACTTAGTCTATTATCGAACCATGTAAATCTTGTTCTCAACCTTTATTGTTGTTGTTGGGTACATTGCACAACAATCACAAAGTTATACCTGTTCTTCGTTGTATGCTTTTACATGGATATCATTGTCTATTATATCACAAACTTATCACCAATAGTTTCTTCGTTGTTTCACGTAAACTCTTTGTTGTGCAACGAAAATTAAAAAAAAAATTATGTAAGAAACCGAAAACAATAAAAAAAAAAAAAACAATACGCAGAATTTCCGTGTTTGATGATGTGTCTATGCTACATTTAGAAATCGGCACAAATTTATTATTATTTTATACGTAAGGTTACAACATTAATATAAAACATAAATTATCTAAAGACCAATAACAAAAATAGTCTATACTGGGCGTGCTGCCTGCCCCTGTTCCACAGATATGCCCAAATCCAGATTGGCCCAAAATACCTGATCATTTTCTGGACGAACGTTACTTTCAGGTTCTCTTGAAATCATTCAGACAATTCAGTTCATTTATATATAATGAATCGAGCCCAACGAATCTAACACACTTTTTAGGAGAAACTTATAATCAGCAGCGATAATGAGAGGTTCAATGATAGGATCCCCTAAGGTGCGGTGACGCGTGACCGTACGACCGTGGCAGCAAGGGGGGACGGTGGCGCTAGATGCGGGTGACCCTCATCTAGCCTCACTGCCCCCTCTTGATGTCACGTGTCGCGTGGTCACAAAGTGGTGAGGAAAGTGGGGGTTAGGAGATCTCAACCCTTCTCATTGATGCTGAACTATTGATCGGATAAGTCTTTTTTTTAGGACCAACCATCCTTTTATTCCTTTTATTTCAAACCACACTTTCTTGATTTTGGAATATGATAAAATAAAGTAAAATGACTCACTAAATTGATTACGCTTCTTATATTGTGAAGTACCAGTTGATCGACGCAGCTTGACGCAATTTACAATATGAATAATCAGAAAACAACTTCTGTATGTTTCTAACACATGGATATTGTTGCGTACATCTGACCCCTAAACCAGTCATAGACGGGAGACTCTAATTCAATAGATAATGATGTTGCGGTATTCATTAACCAGAATCAAAAGCAAGAGCCTTCAAAATATCCTCAGGGAGATCACATCTCCGAACAGTCTGTGGAGGGGAAAGCAGCCCCCATTTTGCCAAAAGATGCGCGACTCTGTTACTGTTATAGCCAGAAAAAAAAAAGGAGAAAATAAAAGAAAAGAAATATATTAATAATTAAATAGGTAAAAGATAAAGATAAAAGGAAATAAATAAATGAATTTAAAAAAAAAAAAAAGTGGAAACGTGTGAAAATGGGGGGGTTGTAACCGTCCCCCCCCCCTAAATTAGCGCTGCTGAAACGTTAAGAGGAGGGATAAGGGGGAAACGAGAATCAGAACGCAAAAGGAGAAAAAAAAATAAACAAAAGAGAAAAGCAAAGGGGAGGGGAGATCACGCAGGAAGAAGAGGAAAGGGAAGAGAAGGGAGAAGAAAGAAGAAGAAGTAAAGAGGTTTTGTTTATTTGGTCTACAATTGAGGTAGGTGCTTTTTCCCCCTTCAATTGGTACGAAGTCAAGCATGCCTTGGTGGTATATTTTATGTGTTTTTATTGCTTTAATTGTTGCAATCTATAGCATATCAATTATCTGTGAAAAGCATGAGATCTTGCAGACTGTGGTATGTGTTGCTGATATTTGCGTGTGTTACTGTTGATTTTAGGGAAAACTTTGATAATCAAAATAGCAAAACTAGTGCATGATTAGGTAATTTCCAAGTTGTTTTGGCCTTAGAATAGGTTCCCATAGACTGGAAATAGGTGGGGAAATAGATCGGGGTTGAAAAACGGTCGCCGGGGGTCGCCGGACCGCTACACGCGCCGCCGGAAGCGGCAGCGCGTGGCTGCACGCGCCCCTGCTGTTAGGGCTGGAATTTTGGCGGCTGAGGAAGAAGGGTGCAGCCTGGAAAGAAAAGGGCCGAAGGCCCTTAAGGGGGAGGCTAGTTGGTGGGCCGACTGATTCTGCACAGTCTTGGCCCATTATCATCGAATATAAAAAAAAAAAAAAAACTTAAGGAAAAGGGCCGGAGGCCTGGGTGAAGACAAGGGGCCGAAGGCCCTGCAGGAGGGCCAGCTGGTTAGTGGGCCGGCTGGTGCAAAGCCCATTATTCGATTTGTATAAAAAAAAAAAAAAAAAGGGGGCAGGCTGCTTCGCGGACCGGGCCGAATGGCCAACGTCCGGGCCAGTTGCTGTCGGCCCAATAAGCTATATATAAAAAAAAAAAAAAAGCTGTGGCAGGCCGGACCTGGCAGGCCGGACCCGAGTTGAAGGTGGGCTGGGGCTGGCGGAAATAGGATAGGGCCAGCCCCAATGTTTATTTTCTTAAAACATTTTTATATAATTTCAGAAATGTTATAATAGTTATTTAATTAACTTTAAATAGTAATAATTATAGGAAAAATATAAATCAATATCAGGAAAATTATAAATAAATTCCAGAATTATAAAATACGGAAATTAAATTATTTTCACTAAATTTCAGTAATTGTAGTAATTTATTTAATTTGGATAATTAGGTAATAAATAGAGAAAATTTAAGGAAAAATAGTGAAAAATGTAGAAATTGCACAATAAATATATATAAGCTATGGGATAATAATTTTAACCTCAAACGACATTAAATCATTATTTGAAGAATAAATGAACCTAGATTTGAGTGCCGGAGGATGGTGAGGATGGGCCAGGGGCCTCAGGCGATTGTGTTATTTGCATTCATGGCACGTGCATTTGCATGATGGTGGGTCGTGACGTACGGGTCACGGGCGCTCAGGATGGTGTACGGTGGCGGGGCCAAGTACACTCAGGATGGTGACTGTGGGTGGGTACGACCCACAGCCACTCAGTTAGGTCCCGGGATCATGCATTGCATGGCGGAGTTATTGGCATTTTGTGTGACATGACTTTGTTGCGTGTGACATGCATAGTAGGGCATGCATCATGTTGTTGCGCATTCTTAACTGGAGTGACTTACTTTTCCGTATTCATATGCTTATATGATACCATGTCCTATGTGTTATGTGCTATATCATTGTTGTATGTTTGGCTTGCACTACTTGGAGGCAGGTGCCTACTGAGTGATTTCCCAGTCACTCACCCCTACTTCCCCCCCCCCCCCACCAGGTGAGCAAGAAGATACTTTTGATTATGTCTTTGTTGAGGATGGGGCCGATACCGTGGAGTGGGCAGATTGATGGCCGCATTTAGGACACGGGACGATCTTGCGGGCATTTGTTATTATCCTGTTGGGATTTCATTAGTCACTATTCTGATTTGACAGTTAGCACATCGATGATATTGTTAGTACTGGTTCAGTGTTTTATTGAGACAGTTCTTTTATTTATGGAGTTTAATTAATGGTAATTCGTTTCCGCGCGAAAAATTTCTACAGTATTTCGAACAGGTAGAAAGGCGACTCGACGCTTTGTATTCTCCTCAGTGAGATACGGCGGGTGCACCGTTCCCGATGTTAGGGTTCGGGAGCGGGGCGCTACAGGTGGTATCAGAGCCGAGGCTTCAGATCCGCCTCGGGAACGCAGGATTAACTAGATCACCTAGACATAAGCTATGATCTTCCCTAGAAACGATAATATGTTCTTAATAAATGAAGTAGACCTAAGTTATGATCGGGCTAAGGGAGGTGTGTGCCGACGGTGAGCTTTCCTTGTTTATTACCGTTCTATATCGGAATCGGCTAGTTATTTTTATTTACTTATCTACTGACCTGCTTGTTTTTCATGAACTCGAACTCCAGGAAAATGCCTCCACGACGTGAACCAGCAGGAAATGGAGGGCACGACGGTGACGACCACCAGGGTCAGGGGGCCATACCCCAAGT
>AP025057.1:32233673-32251206 GCA_036186865.1 Eustoma russellianum
CTGCAGCAGCAGCAGCAGGAGCAGCAGCAGCAGCCACCACCACCACCACCCCTGGGACTTCGATTCTATTATAGAGAGATGCAGCACTCCCGGGTACCGATGTTTAGGGGTACTAACCGGCCAGAGGAGGCCGAGATCTGGCTCGAGAATGTGACAGAGCAGTTGAGGTTACTGCAGGTGCCGGATGAGTTGAAGGTGGAGGTGGTAGTTCCATTTTTCGAGGGTGATGCTAGAGATTGGTGGCTTGGCGTACAGCGTAGACTGACCCCACAGTTGACTTGGGCCCAGTTCAAGGAAGAATACGAGAAGCACTATATTCCCGAGAGTGCTTTACAGAGGAGATGACTGAGTTTCAGCTGCTTACACAGGGGTCCATGACTGTGGATCAATATTCAGAGAGATTTCATGCCTTGGGGAAATACATGCCTTCCGTTATGGATAACGAGAGGGCAAAGATGTCCAAGTTTAAGACAGGATGAGTTCTCGCATTCAGACTTTGATTATTTGTGCGAGACCGGGGACATTCGAGGAGTTACTGGAGGTGTGCGTGATGCGAGAGTGACCTCAGGAGGGTTGCAGCAGAGGACCGAGCAAAGAGGCCACGTGAGGAGTATCGTTCTGGGAGATCAGGCAGATGGCTGAAGGTACCACGCCGCCAGCAGCCAGGACACTCCTACCGACCACCACAGCAGCAGAGACATTTACTCAGCCCCTTGCCATTGAGGGACCAGCAGCGACTCATGCACAGCCGATTAGGGCCGTGGCACCCACCCCACCATGTGCTCAGTGTGGGCGCTTCACCTAGGCCAGTGTTGGAGGAATAGAGACGTCTGCTACAGATGCGGCACTCCTGGGCACTTTGCCAAAGACTGCCCCGCGCAGGGACAGGCACCCCCACCTCAGCAGAGCCAGCCACAGCAGAAGGGGAGGCCAAAGACGAATGCCCGAGTACATGTCATGTCGCACGCCGATGTCGAGGACACCAGCGACGTCGTAGCAGGTACACTTTAATTAAGTGTTATAATCCGAATTTGTTTTAAGTACTTCTCTGTCTGTGGTTATGTGTTATAAGTATAACCCTGCCCATGTTAGGTGAGATACTGATTAACAAGGTCCCAGTCTACGTCCTTTTCGATAGTGGGGCCAGCCATTCATTTATCGCCAGGAGGGTTGTTAAGAGTCTTATTCCACCAGAACGATTGGAGATCCCTTACCGTGTCCAAACCGCTGGTGACCAGGTGATTGTATCGCACTATCAGTGCCGAGATTGTTCGATGGAGATTAATGAGTTGGAGTTCACGGCGACTCTGATACCTATCCAATGCAAGATTTTGATATTATTCTGGGCATGGATTTTCTGGCTAAGCATGAGGCCAAGATCGACTGTCGTGAGAAGCAGGTCCGTATGCAGACACAGAAAGCAGGAAACCACTTTTCAAGGGGATTACAAGCTTCATAAGGCGCCTAAGAAGATCTACATGAGTGCAGCAGCAGGCACACAAGGCATTGAGGAAAGGTAATCAATTTCTTGTATATGTTATTGGTGCAGAAAAAGAGGTACCCTTGATAGACTCGATACCAGTGGTGAATGAATATAAAGATGTATTTCCCGAAGAGCTGCCAGGACTACCGCCCAGTCGGGAGGTAGAGTTTGAGATTAATTTACTGCCAGGTGCTGAGCCAATATCGAAGGCACCGTACAGAATGGCTCCGGCGGAGTTAAAAGAACTAAAAGAGCAGCTACAGGAGTTACTGGACCGGAAATTCATTCGACCCAGCGTTTCTCACCATGGGGAGCTCCGTCTTGTTCGTGAAGAAGAAGGATGGCAGTATGAGACTCTGCATCGATTATCGAGAGATTAATAAGATCACAATCAAGAACAAATATCCTCTACCCCGGATCGAGGACCTCTTCGACAGTTAAAGGTACCTTTAAATCAATGTAATTCAAATTACTACCGTAAATTTACAATTGACTCATCAACTTTGGCATCCTTCAGGGAGCTAAGGTATTCTCCAAGATTGATCTTCGTTCCGGATATCATCAGCTGAGGATTAAAGCAGAGGACGTAGCGAAGACTGCTTTCCGCACTAGATATGGCCACTATGAGTTTTAGTGATGCCATTCGGTCTGACTAATGCCCTGCGGCTTTCATGGACTTGATGAATACGGTGTTCAGAGACCAGCTTGATAAGTTCGTGTGGTCTTTATCATCGATGATATTCTGATCTATTCCGAATGAGGAATTGCACGAAACGCATTTGAGAGAGGTTCTAGAAGTACTCAGGCAGAAGAAGCTATACGCCAAGTTTAGTAAATGCGAGTTCTGGTTGAAGAGCGTTGCCTTCTTGGGGCATGTGGTTTCGGAAGAAGGAATCTCTGTGGACCCTAAGAAGATTGAGGCTATTAGTGGCCCAGACCGACTAATGTGACAGAAGTGAGGAGTTTTCTAGGCCTGGCTGGCTACTACAGGAAGTTTGTAGAAGGGTTCTCGTCTATTGCGGTGCCACTGAGCAGGTTGACTCAGAAAAAGTCGAAATTTATATGGACCGCTGAGTGTGAGCAGAGTTTCGCAGAACTTAAAAGACGATTGACGACAGCCCCTATACTTGCTCAACCCTCAGGTTCGGAAGGGTTCATCATCTATAGCGACGCATCGAAGAATGGGCTAGGTATGTGCATAAGACTTCGAGTAAGTTGATATATGTTACTACCTGGTCTAATCTCTTTCTTTTCAGGATGTGTCCTGATGCAGAATGACAAGGTGATTGCATATGCTTCACGCCAGTTGAAGCCATATGAGCAGAATTATCCGACTCATGACCTGGAGCTAGCTGCCGTTTTTCGCACTTAAGATTTGGCGTCATTATCTTTACGGAGTGAAGTGTGAAGTATTCACGGATCATAAGAGTTTGAAGTACTTATTCACTCAGAAGGAGCTAAATGCGACAAAGGAGATGG
This sequence comes from Eustoma russellianum, assembly GCA_036186865.1. Taxonomy (NCBI): domain Eukaryota; kingdom Viridiplantae; phylum Streptophyta; class Magnoliopsida; order Gentianales; family Gentianaceae; genus Eustoma; species Eustoma russellianum. The sequence continues at coordinate 32,236,636 of AP025057.1, forward strand.
CTTGAATTGTTGAAAGACTATGATTTGACTATCAGCTACCATCCAGGGAAGGCGAACCGAGTTGCGGATGCGCTGAGTAGGAAGTCCAGTCATGCCAGACATAACGCCGCTGAGAGGGATATGGCTGAGTTAGATCTTGATATCGTAGACTCCACAGCTAACATCCTAGCAGCACTGATTATTACTCCCTCCCTAGTTGAGCAGATCAAGGAGGCGCAGAAGGGAGATGCGCTTTGCGGGATCCGAGAGAAGATGATGACTAACCAGGTTGATGGATTTCAGATACATGATGACGGTAGTTTGTGGTTCCAGGGGAGACTGTGTGTCCCTGAGGATGAGGAGCTTAGAAGGGCAACTGAAGGAGGCGCACAATTCAAAGTTGTCTATCCATCCGGGTGCCACAAAGATGTATAATGACTTGAAGAAACACTATTGGTGGAACGGTATGAAGAGACATATAGCCGAGTTCATTGAGAGATGTTTAGTATGTCAGCGAGTCAAGGCAGAACACCAGAGACCAGGAGGTTTGTTGATGCCGTTAGAGATCCCTGAATGGAAATGGGAGCACGTGACGATGGATTTTGTGGTGGGTTTTCCGAGGACAAGGAATGGTAATGACATGATATGGGTGATCGTTGATCGTTTGACTAAGTCCGCACATTTTCTACCAGTGCCGAATGATGTAACTCTGGAGAGATTGGTTACACTCTATATCGACAACATCATCAGTCTACATGGCGTTCCGATCAGTATTGTCTCCGATCGTGACTCGAAATTTATCTAAATTGGTCAGCATGTCAAAAGAGAATGGGGACCGAGTTACGCTTGAGTACCGCGTTTCACCCCAGACGGATGGGCAGTCAGAGAGAACCATACAGACGTTGGAGGATATGCTGAGAGCTTGCGCCATCGATTTCAAAGGAAACTGGGACGGTATGATCAAATTGATTGAGTTTTCTTACAATAACAGTTATCATAGCGCCATCGGCATGGCACCATTTGAGGCGCTTTATGGGCGTAAGTGTAGATCCCCTATTCTTTGGGATGAAGTGGGAGAGCGCGCTATTACAGGTCCAGAGCTAGTTGAGCAAACTAAGGAGAAGGTTAAGTTGATTCGAGAAAGGCTTAAGGTTGCTCAAGACAGAAGTAAAGTTGGGCTGACTCGAAGAGGCGTCCGTTGGATTTTGATGTGGGAGAAAAGGTTTACCTAAAGGTATCACCGATGAAGGGTGTTGCGAGGTTTGGTCTGAAGGGTAAGCTGAGGCCTCGATACATTGGTCCCTACGAGGTGCTCGAAAAGATTGGTCCGTTAGCTTATCGGTTGGCGTTACCTCCGGCACTAGCCCAGGTGCATAATGTATTCCATGTATCCCAGTTGAGAAAGTATGTTCCAGATCCGAGTCATGTACTGGACACACCACCTTTAAGGATCAGACCGGATACATCATATGAAGAGGCACCGGTTCGGATTACAGACCGTAAAGACCAAGTGCTGAGGAGGAGAATCATACCATATGTCAAGGTCCAATGGAGCAACCACCGCGAGAACGAAGCAACTTGGGAGCTGGAGGACCAGATGCGCGAACGCTACCCCAGCTCTTCGATTAAGGTATGTTGAATCTTTCTGGTCTCTACTAGTAAGTCATGACAAGTTTCGAGACGAAACTTTTTGTAAGGTGGTAGGATGTTATAGCCAGAAAAAAAAGGAGATAACAGACAAGAAATATCTTTACTTACATAGGTCACGATAAAGATAAAGGAATACTAAATGAATTTAAAAAGTGGAAACGTGTGAATGGGGGGGTTGTAACACCGTCCCCCCCCCTAAATTAGCGCTGCTGAAACGTTAAGAGGAGGGATATGGGGAAACGAGAATCAGAACGCAAAAGGAGAAACAAAATAAACAAAGCGAAAAGCAAAGGGGGGGAGATCACGCAGGAAGAAGAGGAAAGGGAAGAGAAGGGAGAGAAAGAAGAAGAAGTAAAGAGGTTTTGTTTATTTGGTCTACAATTGAGGTAGGTGCTTTTTCCCCCTTCAATTGGTACGAAGTCAAGCATGCCTTGGTGGTATATTTTATGTTTTATTGCTTTAATTGTTGCAATCTATAGCATATCAATTATCTGTGAAAAGCATGAGATCTTGCAGACTGTGGTATGTGTTGCTGATATTTGCTGTGTTACTGTTGATTTTAGGGAAAACTTTGATAATCAAAAATAGCAAAACTAGTGCATGATTAGGTAATTTCCAAGTTGTTTTGGCCTTAGAATAGGTTCCCATAGACTGGAAATAGGTGGGGAAATAGATCGGGTCGAAAAAACGGTCGCCGGGGGTCGCCGGACCGCTACACGCCCGCCGCCGGAAGCGGCAGCGCGTGGCTGCACGCGCCCTTGCTGTTAGGGCTGGAATTTTGGCGGCTGAGGAAGAAGGGTGCAGCCTGGAAAGAAAAGGGCCGAAGGCCCTTAAGGGGGAGGCTAGTTGGTGGGCCGACTGATTCTGCACAGTCTTGGCCCATTATCATCGAATATAAAAAAAAAAAAAAAACTTAAGGAAAAGGGCCGAAGGCCTGGGTGAAACAAGGGGCCGAAGGCCCTGCAGGAGGGCCAGCTGGTTAGTGGGCCGGCTGGTGCAAAGCCCATTATTCGATTTGTATAAAAAAAAAAAGGGGGCAGGCTGCTTCGCGGACCGGGCCGAATGGCCAACGGTCCGGGCCAGTTGCTGTCGGCCCAATAAGCTATATATAAAAAAAAAAAAAAAGGAAAGCTTGGCAGGCCGGACCTGGCAGGCCGGACCCGAGTTGAAGGTGGGCTGGGGCTGGCGGAAATAGGATAGGCCAGCCAGCCAATGTTTATTTTCTTAAAACATTTTTATATAATTTCAGAAATGTTATAATAGTTATTTAATTAACTTTAAATAGTAATAATTATAGGAAAAATATAAATCAATATCAGGAAAATTATAAATAAATTCCAGAATTATAAATATGAATTAACTGTATTTCACTAAATTTCAGCAATTATGATGATTTATTTAATTTGGATAATTATGTAATAAATAGAAAAAAATTAAGGAAAATTAGGGAAAATATGGAAAAAGCACAATAAAGACACATATAAGCCATAGCATAATAATTTTAACCTCAAACAAACGTTAGGTCATTATTTGAAGAATAAATAACCTAGATTTGAGTGCCGGAGGATGGTGAGGATGGGCCAGGGGCCTCAGGCGAATTGTATTGTTTTGCATTCATGGCACGTGCATTTGCATGATGGTGGGTCGTGACGTACGGGTCACGGGCGCTCAGGATGGTGTACGGTGGCGGGGCCAAGTACACTCAGGATGGTGACCCTGTGGGTGGGTACGACTCACAGCCGCTCAGTTAGGTCCCGGGATCATGCATTGCATGGCGGAGTTATTGGCATCTTGTGTGACATGACTTTGTTGCGTGTGACTGCATGTAAAGGGCATGCATCATGTTGTTGCGCATTCTTAACTGGAGTGACTTACTTTTCCGTATTCATATGCTTATATGATACCATGTCCTATGTGTTATGTGCTATATCATTGTTGTATGTTTGGCTTGCACTACTTGGAGGCAGGTGCCTACTGAGTGATTTCCCAGTCACTCACCCCTACTTCCCCCCCCCACCAGGTGAGCAAGAAGATACTTTTGATTATGTCTTTGTTGAGGATGGGGCCGATACCGTGGAGTGGGCAGATTGATGGCCGCATTTAGGACACGGGACGATCTTGCGGGCATTTGTTATTATCCTGTTGGGATTTCATTAGTCACTATTCTGATTTGACAGTTAGCACATCGATGATATTGTTAGTACTGGTTCAGTGTTTATTGAGACAGTTTTTTTATATGAGTTTTATTTATTATGAATGTCTTTCCTCACAAAAATTTCTACAGTATTTCGAACAGGTAGAAAGGCGACTCGACGCTTTGTATTCTCCTCAGTGAGATACGGCGGGTGCACCGTTCTCGATGTTAGGGTTCGGGAGCGGGGCGCTACAGGTGGTATCAGAGCCGAGGCTTCAGATCCGCCTCGGGAACGCAGGATTAACTAGATCACCTAGACATAAGCTATGATCTTTCCTAGAAACGATAATATGTTCTAATAAATGAAGTAGACCTAAGTTATGATCGGGCTAAGGGAGGTGTGTGCCGACGGTGAGCTTTCTTGTTTATTACCGTTCTATATCGGAATCGGCTAGTTATTTTATTTACTTATACTGACCTGCTTGTTTTTCATGAACTCGAACTCCAGGAAAATGCCTCCACGACGTGAACCAGCAGGAAATGGAGGGCACGACGGTGACGACCACCAGGGTCAGGGGCCATACCCCAAGTCCTTGCGGACACCTAGCCACCCTGACTACCTTGGTGGCCCAGCAGCAGGTACAGATGGCTCACCTGCAGCAGCAGCAGCAGGAGCACAGCAGCAGCAGCCACCACCACCACCACCCCTGGGACTTCGATTCTATTATAGAGAGATGCAGCACTCCCGGGTACCGATGTTTAGGGGTACTAACCGGCCAGAGGAGGCCGAGATCTGGCTCGAGAATGTGGAGCAGTTGAGGTTACTGCAGGTGCCGGATGAGTTGAAGGTGGAGGTGGTAGTTCCATTTTTCGAGGGTGATGCTAGAGATGGTGGCTTGGCGTACAGCGTAGACTGACCCCACAGTTGACTTGGGCCCAGTTCAAGGAAGAATACGAAGCACTATATTCCCGAGAGTGCTTTACAGAGGAGGATGACTGAGTTTCAGCTGCTTACACAGGGGTCCATGACTGTGGATCAATATTCAGAGAGATTTCATGCCTTGGGGAAATACATGCCTTCCGTTATGGATAACGAGAGGGCAAAGATGTCCAAGTTTAAGACAGGATGAGTTCTCGCATTCAGACTTTGATTATTTGTGCGAGACCGGGGACATTCGAGGAGTTACTGGAGGTGTGTCGTGATGCGGAGAGTGACCTCAGGAGGGTTGCAGCAGAGGACCGAGCAAAGAGGCCACGTGAGGAGTCGTTCTGGGAGATCAGGCAGATGGCTGAAGGTACCACGCCGCCAGCAGCCAGGACACTCCTACCGACCACCACAGCAGCAGAGACCATTTACTCAGCCCCTTGCCATTGAGGGACCAGCAGCGACTCATGCACAGCCGATTAGGGCCGTGGCACCCACCCCACCATGTGCTCAGTGTGGGCGCCTTCACCTAGGCCAGTGTTGGAGGAATAGAGACGTCTGCTACAGATGCGGCACTCCTGGGCACTTTGCCAAAGACTGCCCCGCGCAGGGACAGGCACCCCCACCCAGCAGAGCCAGCCACAGCAGAAGGGGAGGCCAAAGACGAATGCCCGAGTACATGTCATGTCGCACGCCGATGTCGAGGACACCAGCGACGTCGTAGCAGGTACACTTTAATTAAGTGTTATAATCCGAATTTGTTTTAAGTACTTCTCTGTCTGTGGTTATGTGTTATAAGTATAACCCTGCCCATGTTAGGTGAGATACTGATTAACAAGGTCCCAGTCTACGTCCTTTTCGATAGTGGGGCCAGCCATTCATTTATCGCCAGGAGGGTTGTTAAGAGTCTAATATTCCACCAGAACGATTGGAGATCCCTTACCGTGTCCAAACCGCTGGTGACCAGGTGATTGTATCGCACTATCAGTGCCGAGATGTTCGATGGAGATTAATGAGTTGGAGTTCACGGCGACTCTGATACCTATCCAATGCAAGATTTTGATATTATTCTGGGCATGGATTTTCTGGCTAAGCATGAGGCCAAGATCGACTGTCGTGAGAAGCAGGTCCGTATGCAGACACAGAATAAGCAGGAAACCACTTTTCAAGGGGATTACAAGCTTCATAAGGCGCCTAAGAAGATCTACATGAGTGCAGCGCAGGCACACAAGGCATTGAGGAAAGGTAATCAATGCTTTCTTGTATATGTTATTGGTGCAGAAAAAGAGGTACCCTTGATAGACTCGATACCAGTGGTGAATGAATATAAAGATGTATTTCCCGAAGAGCTGCCAGGACTACCGCCCAGTCGGGAGGTAGAGTTTGAGATTAATTTACTGCCAGGTGCTGAGCCAATATCGAAGGCACCGTACAGAATGGCTCCGGCGGAGTTAAAGAACTAAAAGAGCAGCTACAGGAGTTACTGGACCGGAAATTCATTCGACCCAGCGTTTCACCATGGGGAGCTCCGTCTTGTTCGTGAAGAAGAAGATGGCAGTATGAGACTCTGCATCGATTATCGAGAGATTAATAAGATCACAATCAAGAACAAATCCTCTACCCCGGATCGAGGACCTCTTCGACCAGTTAAAGGTACCTTTAAATCAATGTAATTCAAATTACTACCGTAAATTTTAAAATTGACTCATCAACTTTGGCATCCTTCAGGGAGCTAAGGTATTCTCCAAGATTGATCTTCGTTCCGGATATCATCAGCTGAGGATTAAAGCAGAGTAGCGAAGACTGCTTTCGCACTAGATATGGCCACTATGAGTTTTTAGTGATGCCATTCGGTCTGACTAATGCACCTGCGGCTTTCATGGACTTGATGAATACGGTGTTCAGAGACCAACTTGATAAGTTCGTAGTGGTCTTTATCGATGATATTCTGATCTATTCCCCGAATGAGGAATTGCACGAAACGCATTTGAGAGAGGTTCTAGAAGTACTCAGGCAGAAGAAGCTATACGCCAAGTTTAGTAAATGCGAGTTCTGGTTGAAGAGCGTTGCCTTCTTGGGGCATGTGGTTTCGGAAGAAGGAATCTCTGTGGACCCTAAGAAGATTGAGGCTATTAGTGGGCCCAGACCGACTAATGTGACAGAAGTGAGGAGTTTTCTAGGCCTGGCTGGCTACTACAGGAAGTTTGTAGAAGGGTTCTCGTCTATTGCGTGCCACTGAGCAGGTTGACTCAGAAAAGTCGAAATTTATATGGACCGCTGAGTGTGAGCAGAGTTTCGCAGAACTTAAAAGACGATTGACGACAGCCCCTATACTTGCTCAACCCTCAGGTTCGGAAGGGTTCATCATCTATAGCGACGCATCGAAGAATGGGCTAGGTATGTGCATAAGACTTCGAGTAAGTTGATATATGTTACTACCTGGTCTAATCTCTTTCTTTTCAGGATGTGTCCTGATGCAGAATGACAAGGTGATTGCATATGCTTCACGCCAGTTGAAGCCATATGAGCAGAATTATCCGACTCATGACCTGGAGCTAGCTGCCGTGGTTTTCGCACTTAAGATTTGGCGTCATTATCTTTACGGAGTGAAGTGAAGTATTCACGGATCATAAGAGTTTGAAGTACTTATTCACTCAGAAGGAGCTAAATATGCGACAAAGGAGATGGCTTGAATTGTTGAAAGACTATGATTTGACTATCAGCTACCATCCAGGGAAGGCGAACCGAGTTGCGGATGCGCTGAGTAGGAAGTCCAGTCATGCCAGACATACGCCGCTGGAGAGGGATATGACTGAGTTAGATCTTGATATCGTAGACTCCACAGCTAACATCCTAGCAGCACTGATTATTACTCCTCCCTAGTTGAGCAGATCAAGGAGGCGCAGAAGGGAGATGTAGCGCTTTGCGGGATCCGAGAGAAGATGATGACTAACCAGGTTGATGGATTTCAGATACATGATGACGGTAGTTTGTGGTTCCAGGGGAGACTGTGTGTCCCTGAGGATGAGGAGCTTAGAAGGGCAATACTGAAGGAGGCGCACAATTCAAAGTTGTCTATCCATCCGGGTGCCACAAAGATGTATAATGACTTGAAGAAACACTATTGGTGGAACGGTATGAAGAGACATATAGCCGAGTTCATTGAGAGATGTTTAGTATGTCAGCGAGTCAAGGCAGAACACCAGAGACCAGGAGGTTTTTTGATGCCGTTAGAGATCCCTGAATGGAAATGGGAGCACGTGACGATGGATTTTGTGGTGGGTTTTCCGAGGACAAGGAATGGTAATGACATGATATGGGTGATCGTTGATCGTTTGACTAAGTCCGCACATTTCTACCAGTGCCGAATGATGTAACTCTGGAGAGATTGGTTACACTCTATATCGACAACATCATCAGTCTACATGGCGTTCCGATCAGTATTGTCTCCGATCGTGACTCGAAATTTACATCTAAATTCTGGTCAGCATGTCAAAAGAGAATGGGGACCGAGTTACGCTTGAGTACCGCGTTTCACCCGCAGACGGATGGGCAGTCAGAGAGAACCATACAGACGTTGGAGGATATGCTGAGAGCTTGCGCCATCGATTTCAAAGGAAACTGGGACGGTATGATCAAATTGATTGAGTTTTCTTACAATAACAGTTATCATAGCGCCATCGGCATGGCACCATTTGAGGCGCTTTATGGGCGTAAGTGTAGATCCCCTATTCTTTGGGATGAAGTGGGAGAGCGCGCTATTACAGGTCCAGAGCTAGTTGAGCAAACTAAGGAGAAGGTTAAGTTGATTCGAGAAAGGCTTAAGGTTGCTCAAGACAGAAGTAAAAGTTGGGCTGACTCGAAGAGGCGTCCGTTGGATTTTGATGTGGGAGAAAAGGTTTACCTAAAGGTATCACCGATGAAGGGTGTTGCGAGGTTTGGTCTGAAGGGTAAGCTGAGGCCTCGATACATTGGTCCCTACGAGGTGCTCGAAAAGATTGGTCCGTTAGCTTATCGGTTGGCGTTACCTCCGGCACTAGCCCAGGTGCATAATGTATTCCATGTATCCCAGTTGAGAAAGTATGTTCCAGATCCGAGTCATGTACTGGACACACCACCTTTAAGGATCAGACCGGATACATCATATGAAGAGGCACCGGTTCGGATTATAGACCGTAAAGACCAAGTGCTGAGGAGGAGAATCATACCATATGTCAAGGTCCAATGGAGCAACCACCGCGAGAACGAAGCAACTTGGGAGCTGGAGGACCAGATGCGCGAACGCTACCCCGAGCTCTTCGATTAAGGTATGTTGAATCTTTCTGGTCTCTACTAGTAAGTCATGACAAGTTTCGAGGACGAAACTTTTTGTAAGGTGGGTAGGATGTTATAGCCAGAAAAAAAAAAAAGGAGAAAATAAAAGAAAAGAAATATATTAATAATTAAATAGGTAAAATAAAGATAAAAGGAAATAAATAAATGAATTTAAAAAAAAAAAAAGTGAAACGTGTGAAAATGGGGGGGTTGTAACCGTCCCCCCCCCTAAATTAGCGCTGCTGAAACGTTAAGAGGAGGGATAAGGGGAAACGAGAATCAGAACGCAAAAGGAGAAAAAAAAATAAACAAAGAGAAAAGCAAAGGGGAGGGGAGATCACGCAGGAAGAAGAGGAAAGGGAGAGAAGGGAGAAGAAAGAAGAAGAAGTAAAGAGGTTTTGTTTATTTGGTCTACAATTGAGGTAGGTGCTTTTTCCCCTTCAATTGGTACGAAGTCAAGCATGCCTTGGTGGTATATTTTATGTGTTTTTTGCTTTAATTGTTGCAATCTATAGCATATCAATTATCTGTGAAAAGCATGAGATCTTGCAGACTGTGGTATGTGTTGCTGATATTTGCGTGTGTACTGTTGATTTTAGGGAAAACTTTGATAATCAAAATAGCAAAACTAGTGCATGATTAGGTAATTTCCAAGTTGTTTTGGCCTTAGAATAGGTTCCCATAGACTGGAAATAGGTGGGGAAATAGATCGGGGTCGAAAAACGGTCGCCGGGGTCGCCGGACCGCTACACGCGCCGCCGAAAGCGGCAGCGCGTGGCTGCACGCGCCCCTGCTGTTAGGGCTGGAATTTTGGCGGCTGAGGAAGAAGGGTGCAGCCTGGAAAGAAAAGGGCCGAAGGCCCTTAAGGGGGAGGCTAGTTGGTGGGCCGACTGATTCTGCACAGTCTTGGCCCATTATCATCGAATAAAAAAAAAAAAAACTTAAGGAAAAGGGCCGAAGGCCTGGGTGAAGACAAGGGGCCGAAGGCCCTGCAGGAGGGCCAGCTGGTTAGTGGGCCGGCTGGTGCAAAGCCCATTATTCGATTTGTATAATAAAAAAAAAAAAGGGGGCAGGCTGCTTCGCGGACCGGGCCGAATGGCCAGCGGTCCGGGCCAGTTGCTGTCGGCCCAATAAGCTATATAAAAAAAAAGGAAAAGCTGTGGCAGGCCGGACCTGGCAGGCCGGACCCGAGTTGAAGGTGGGCTGGGGCTGGCGGAAATAGGATAGGGCCAGCCCCAATGTTTATTTTCTTAAAACATTTTTATATAATTTCAGAAATGTTATAATAGTTATTTAATTAACTTTAAATAGTAATAATTATAGGAAAAATAAATCAATATCAGGAAAATATAAATAAATTCCAGAATTATAAAATACGGAAATTAAATTATTTTCACTAAATTTCAGTAATTGTAGTAATTTATTTAATTTGGATAATTAGGTAATAAATAGAGAAAATTTAAGGAAAAATAGTGAAAAATGTAGAAATTGCACAATAAATATATATAAGCTATGGGATAATAATTTTAACCTCAAACGACATTAAATCATTATTTGAAGAATAAATGAACCTAGATTTGAGTGCCGGAGGATGGTGAGGATGGGCCAGGGGCCTCAGGCGATTGTGTTATTTGCATTCATGGCACGTGCATTTGCATGATGGTGGGTCGTGACGTACGGGTCACGGGCGCTCAGGATGGTGTACGGTGGCGGGGCCAAGTACACTCAGGATGGTGACTGTGGGTGGGTACGACCCAGCCACTCAGTTAGGTCCCGGGATCATGCATTGCATGGCGGAGTTATTGGCATTTTGTGTGACATGACTTTGTTGCGTGTGACATGCATAGTAGGGCATGCATCATGTTGTTGCGCATTCTTAACTGGAGTGACTTACTTTTCCGTATTCATATGCTTATATGATACCATGTCCTATGTGTTATGTGCTATATCATTGTTGTATGTTTGGCTTGCACTACTTGGAGGCAGGTGCCTACTGAGTGATTTCCCAGTCACTCACCCCTACTTCCCCCCCCCACCAGGTGAGCAAGAAGATACTTTTGATTATGTCTTTGTTGAGGATGGGGCCGATACCGTGGAGTGGGCAGATTGATGGCCGCATTTAGGACACGGGACGATCTTGCGGGCATTTGTTATTATCCTGTTGGGATTTCATTAGTCACTATTCTGATTTGACAGTTAGCACATCGATGATATTGTTAGTACTGGTTCAGTGTTTTATTGAGACAGTTCTTTTATTTATGGAGTTTAATTAATGGTAATTCGTTTCCGCGCGAAAAATTTCTACAGTATTTCGAACAGGTAGAAAGGCGACTCGACGCTTTGTATTCTCCTCAGTGAGATACGGCGGGTGCACCGTTCCCGATGTTAGGGTTCGGGAGCGGGGCGCTACAGTTACCTTGAAGCTTAACAAATGAGAAGGAAACAACATCTAAGCTAGGTAATTGATTGTAAAAAGTGTACGGTAAGGATATTTTCCTCATTTTGTTAATCCCAACCATTTCATCATATCAGATTCTTCATCAGAGCAGTTGCACCGTACGTGTTCAGATTAACAACAGCAATGAAACAAGGTATATTTTCTGCATTTTGTTACTTTGTCCATTGATTCGACTAAACGGTCCTAATCATGGATTTATTAAATGAAATCCAACATTTTGCAGTCAGGATCTGGCTTCACATGACAGTCCACTGGCAATGGATGCAACTTATCTCACCATTTACACGAGTCAGATTATTATTAACAGTTGAATTTAAAGAAATACAACTGTAAATTGTTTGAAAAGCTCAGGTCCTCTTAGGACTGTTTACATTTGGTTTCAAAAGAAGCTCTCCACAGGGCGAGTTCAGCTCTACACAGAAGATTTTCACTTCCATATCGTTGCATCTCTTCATAAATATTTCAGATCTATTTTATTTCTGCATAATGTGTGTACATATTCAACTCTACCTATTCAGGTTTTCGTGACTCCAGGACATAGCTCAGTTTGTATTCGGATTGGTAGTTGCTCCAACAGATACAGTGTTCGATTCTAGGGACACGCGCAGTGCGGGTATTTCGTTGCTGTCTAGGTCAAAGATTCAGTTTGTAGTGGACACCTTGTGTGGGCTCCTTGCGTATGACTTCCCCCAATCTAGAAGGCCTCTGACCTCCTGATTTTTTCTTGGATAAAACTCTTATCGATAAGTATGTGACGCTCCTGCAATTTTGAGGATGCTTTGTTGCTTATATCATTATAATGTATAACTGAAAAAAATTAGCTTTAGAAGCTGAAGATATGAAGATACGGTTGAGAGTATTGTCTCACATTGGTTAATTTGAGAAAAATACATAGATTATATGAGAATGAGGTACACCACCCATTTCCTTAAAGCTTTGAATTGATATGGGTTTCACATCATGTTACTCCAAGTTTAGCATGGTATTAGAGCCAGAATGAAATGTAGACTCACACATTGCGTGTCCTATGGTTAGCCATATATTGTCTTTACTCCCCCAAGTCTAGATGTCAGCTTGTGGTTTGTGATGAAGGCGGGCTCTAAGACACATGCATATGTCAAGCCACGTTGCCATATATTGTCTTTACTCCCCCAAGTCTAGATGTCAGCTTGTGGTTTGAATTAATCACAATGCCCAAACGCCACCTAAGTTTCTATTAATATATGAATCGACTTTTATGCATACTTTGTCTATATTAGTCCAAAGTGCTGCTATATGACTTTATACGTACAGATGGTTGAGCTAAAGGTTTTATCCCGACAAGTAAAGGTCCTTGTCACCCCCGGTCTTACAGAGGGAACCTGATAGATTCAGTCAAAGAACATGTTATGCATACGAGTACAGCATTATGGAGCCCAAACAATAGAATTTCCCACGAATGCCTCTGGGGGATTCGAACTTCCAACCTCTCTTTTTCAAGTTGATTATCCCTTGTCTATTTATATCAGGCTATGTGGTGACTGGTTGAGCTAAAGGTATCAATGCATTGCAATTGTTGTGCAAGAAAAGTTGAGAAGCACGTCATAGTTTATTAACTCGGCCACATTTGTTAAATCATAGTTGGTGGCCAAGCTTTTTTTTATTTCATGGAAAAAGAAGTGAGATGATTAAGAAGATAAAGATAAATGTTTGAAAGCGTCATTATTTTACTGTGCAGAGTAGTTAAGGTGTTACATTTTAAATTATTTATTCATTTTACTGAAAAATAGAATAATGGCTAAATCATCAGCAGCTTAGTTTTTTTACCCTATACATAATGATTTGTGTTAGAAGGTTCCTGCAAAACAAAGAAAGAAATCAATCAAAAGAAAATCAGCAATCTATCTATAGTGAGAAAAATCATCAATCAAGATAGCAATTATTGTAATTTATTGTTATTACTTTTGTAGTTACCAAACTCCATATATGATATTAGGACCAAGATTGTACAAAAAGAATAAATGAAAAAGAATATTTTTTTTCATTTAACTTGGTATCAAAACATGTCATCTCATATACGAAGACTCGAAAACTTTTTCATTATCCTCCAAACCAAAACACAACACTTCTCGGCCGTTTAACCTGAATCAAAACTACATCACCCAACGCTAATCATCTTTATCCATCCAAACAAGCAAATAAATTGGCCAAAATATCGACAAATTAAACCACTTCATAAACAACAGCCACAATACGCTGGTAGAAGGAGAACCTAGCAACAGAAAAACCCCGAATCATCACAGACGAGTTAACATGACAGATGGCAGTCTACTATGAATGACTTATGTAATCAGCCATCTACTGAAATCAACACCGAACGTCTCTCGATTAGCTTTAAACTTAATCATTAAAACTATTCATTATGGGCATGTCCCATGAGAAAAGCCATTGGGGCAGAGGAAAAACACAGCACCTTACAGGTGTGCCACCCAAAATCACCAATCCGAATTTTGCACGTTAGAAACAATGAGACCAGGCTGTGTTCACCTGGATCGTACAGAACATCGACTGTCATTGATTACCAATGTTACTCATTATCACCTGGAAAAGAGGATTAGTTAACAGATAGTTTCTTGAATATTCTATTTTTAGATGGAAAGACATCGTGAGTCACGAGAATATTGCTCAATATCCCACCCAAGGCTTTGTGGAATGGGTTGGCTTTCACATACAATCAATCAATCAATCAAACAAACAAACAAGGGTGTATTCCTTCCAAACTTACGAATTATACATGAGGGCTTGTACAATCAAACAAGGAGGGGAGACGTTGGAAAGCTTATGGAGCAAATTACAGAACATTTAGATGAGCATCGACATTACGAATATCCAATTCTGTGAGAGACCTTGAGGACATAACCATTTTTAACAGAATCATAGCCAAACAGGGGATGTTTCAATTTCTAATAGCCATTGACAATAGACACGAAGGAGTTCGAAGAGATATCCTGAAACATGATCTCCTATCCTTAGTAGAGTTGGCCTATTTGTTAGTTAGAAGGGAGGCCGTGAGGCTTTAGATTTTGAAAGCGGCAACCAACCCAACCAAGGAGGCGACCTCATCACAAGGTT
>AP025057.1:32254046-32278837 GCA_036186865.1 Eustoma russellianum
AGAATTGCACATCAAAATCGTGTCACTTTCAAAAAATAAAAATAAAAATCGTCACCGTTCTATCCATCACTCTTGATTTAGCTTTTGGATTTCTTTTTCCCCGATAAAAAGTGGCACATCAAAATCGTCAGTGTCCTATCTGTCAATTTGATTGTGCTTTTGGATTTCCTTGTCGCTATAAATTCATTATAGCTTCTGTTTGATCACTTGTATATCCCGTCATTTCTGTAATTTTTGAGGTTGTGTATATATCGACCGATATACAGAGTGGAACAGATACAGCAGAAGTTTATATAGAACGGACATATCTGTAATTTAAACTAGATTTTCAGGATAAAAGTTCCGTGAACTAATCGGAGTTTGATTTGAGGTTTTTTTTGGGACGTCAAATTGTTGTTTGAAAATGGTGGGAGGTGGAAACAGAAAGGATGAATTGATGATAAGCAACAACAATGTTTTTGCTGCCCTGGGAACGCTGAAGAAGAAGAAGAAGTCTTCCTCTGAAAGCAATTCAAAGAACAATCCTGTTTCATCCTCCAACAAGAAGGAACCTGAGGCTCCGGTTTTCTGGGTCCCAGCACCTTTAACGGCTAAATCATGGGCTGATGTGGAGGACGAGGACGATGATGATTATTATGCAATGACTGCCCCGCCAAAGGCTATCTGGGGGAGTGATCCCTCGCCGGACGAACAATTGCCTAAGATTGAAGAAAGCTCAATTCTTGTTGAGGTCTGAGGTCTTCAACTTTACTAGCGACATTATAGCTTTTGTTTTTGCGAATTATGGTGTTATGTTTTTTTGGTGTTTCTAAATGGCAGAGCTTGTGTGCGATTTATATCTTAGATTTTGAAGTTGCATAAGTACATTATACTGTTCTCTTTCCTTAATTTACAAAGGTAAAATCTTGTGCAGATTGACAGCGGGAATATTGGTGTAAGCCTAAACATGTTTGGATGTATTGCATGTTAAATAGTAAAGGTCTTACCTGGTGTCCTGACTGAGAGCTATATTGCATATACGTTTCCAGTATGAACTCTAAACTTTCTTAACATACATGTGATAAGTGCTCTTACAGCCGGGTGTTATCAAGTTGACATTAAATGCTTCCCTTTTAAAATGCATTCAATCAGGCGCTTTTCCTTAGTTGCACTTGTTTATGAGTGGCATTTCTGCGGCTGTGTCAAAGTATCGTATCACCAATAAAACCTCATCTGCTTTGCATGCATAGCTTACTTGTAGTATGATATGTTTAATTATGTGTCTATTCCTTTATACACGTGTTCATGTATTATATTGTTAATCCATTGATATTAGACTGATAGACATGATATATATCCTTTAGAAGGCATTCTTTCCTTGTATTCATAAAATTCCAGAGAGGAACTTTTCTGTCGTTTGACATGAGATGTAACGTGCTGAATGAAAGGCACTAGGCCTTTGATCAAAGGGTTTTCCGAAAAATTGAACAAATACGTCCTATTTAATTGTGGCCCTTCTAGTTATTTTGGTCAATATCAGATGTTAGCTTTCTTCTTTGATAAGTGGGTTGGAGTTCCATTAAGCAGTAGCTTGCTCTTCTTTTTCTGCTCTCCTTTTGCCCCCCTCTGTGGTTTGTTTTCCTTAAAGCATTTCTATTCTCTCCTTTTATTTATTGAACATAGCTTACTTTTGTCATATGGCAGTTATGATCTCTTATGGTGTTTCTTAAGTCTACTTTTACTGGTTGCTCCAGTCCGGTGATTAGACATTCTCTCTCCTTTTCACCCTTCTAGAATTAGCTTAATGTCTTGAAGACTATATGTGGTGCATATGTGGCTTTCTCCTCTAGAAGTATGAAGGTTGAATTGTTGTTGTTTTCTAACATCATGCTTGAGTTTTTGTTTTGTTTGACCTTCATGTGCATGGTATTCTAGGGCATTACTTAGATGAAGCTTTGATTATCGTTCTCTTGGATGGGTCTAGGTTCGGTATATACACATCTTCTATCTTTTGATCAAGGCATTAGCTGATTTACTGATTTGGTCACATCCTGGGGCCTTGATGCTCTAGATGTCAATATAGTTGTGAAGCTGTTGGAAAAACAATTGGACTCTTCTTCCATTTCTTGTTGCCTAATATGTGGATTAGTTTAAGCTTTTCTTTTCTTTTCTTTTCTTTTTTAATAAACTGACAGTTCCACATTTATTTGCCCTCACTCTTTTCACCTGGCCTTAGTTATTTGTCTTTGCTCTTTGTAATCAATGCGACTCATAAGTGTTTAGTTAAAGGAAAGCCACTTTCCGGATTAGATTATGACTAAATAAATATTGCTTCTTTCTGTTCAAGTTTGCTCATAATTTTTACCTAGTTTACTTCGTTCATTGTATGACTTTGAAATCTTTATATCAATTGTTTTCCTATTTTCTTTCATAATCAATACTTTTGCTTTTATTTAAAGAGAGAACTCGATTACTTACCAGAGAGAGAGAGAGAGAGAGAGAGAGAGAGAGAGAGAGAGAGAGAGAGAGAGAGAGAGAGAGAGAGAGAGAGAGAGAGAGAGAACGCGGTTCTTTTTCTTTGACGGTGTTAGTGCAAATAATATATTAAGAAAAGTGTGCTCCGATATAGAATATCAGATGGTTTGAGCATGACCAATTGTGGATGTCAGGAAAGTGAGAGTGAAGAAGATGATGTTGATGAAGATAACGAGGAAGAACACAAACATGAGCCTGAACTACCAGCAGAGAAGGAGACAGTTACCAAGAGGCCTGTTGAAATTGTAGCTCCTAAGGAATCTGCTAGGCAGCTGTCGAAGAAGGAATTGAAGAAAAAGGAACTAGCAGAACTTGAAGCAATGCTTGTTCAGTTCGGGGTCAGCAAGCCTGATGACCAAGATACATCACATGGTAATATTGCATAACTTTCCCCCATCCTGTTTTCTTTTTTGGAACTCTTAGCGGACATGAAGGTGATCCTTTCTTTGTCATCTCATAAAAGGCTTCTTACCATACCTATTTATTCTAAAAATCTTGTGGAGAAAATATTACATATTTGCTCGTTTCTGTTTCAAACTCCTTCCCTTCCACCCTTCCATATCTAGTTAGATATTTTGTTGTCTTTCCCGTGTAGGTTTTCTTGGTAGGCCATGTGCGCAGGGTTGCCTATAGCATCTGAATGTCAAGTATTAAACCTGCTTGTCTCTATCAATTGCGATTTAATGCTTTGATATTTAAGGAGGAATGTCGCTTTCTTTTTTCACTTTATACTTAACATGGTTACTTCCATATAATTTACAGTCAGGTTTGGTCTATTACAAACAAAAACTAAATAAACAAACAAAAAGAGGTTTCGTACATTTGTCTCCTATGCGTGCATTGTGCCTTGAGTAATCTTGCTGGAAGTTCACCTGCCATAAATTGTCAGGGGCCCAGCAAGATAAGAAGGCAGAAGAGTCTGAGGAGATGAATACAAAGGATGATTCTGCTCCATTGGAGAGCAAAAGTGGGAAAAAGAAGAAAAAGAAGGATAAAGCTTTGAAGGATGTTAAAGACCAAGACCAGAAGCTTGATGGGGCAGAAGTCAAGAAAGGTGCTGAAGACAATGCGGAAGCAGAGAAGACCAAAGATGGACCTTCTGTAGATGTAAAAGACAAAATGAAGAAAATGGCATCCATTAAGAAGAAAAAGACTAGCAAGGAGATGGATGCTGCTGCTAGAGCTGCAGCAAGTGAGGCTGCTGCAAGAAGTGCAAAGCTAGCTGCAGCAAAGAAAAAAGAGAAAAATCATTACAACCAGCAGCCCGTTCGGTAAATAGATTTTGAGGGCTTAGGATATTCTCTCTCTTTTTCTTTCCCATCTTCTAACGCATTAAGCAGGATCATGGCATGTGTAGTGAAGTTTTACTAAACTAATAGGCATGCCATAATCTCATTTGATGGGTTAGAAGATACAACGCAAAATGAGATTGAATATCTGAGGCCAATTTTGAGTCTGTAATGAGTTGTAATCTCCTTAATTATGTTTGGGCGCAACAAACTTATTGTGAGTTCGAGCAAAGGCACTTTTGACCTGGTGCCTTTTGGTTTAACTTGAGGAAAGGGCCTAAAGTTTTGAGGCTTGTAGACTTTTAATGTGTACCTCCATCTACTTTTTGGGCATTTATGGTCGCATTTTGAACATTTTGTTTCCTTTATTTTGGTACTATCATGTTTTGCTATGCAATGTTGGTGCATAAGCTGAGAACATCAAGAATATAACAGGTCTTGATGTGTAAGTTTTTCATGCTTTACAAGAAGGGGTTTTTTAGCTGAAAGTCATGGGCTTATCGGTATGCGCAGGCTCCCATTGATGTTTCTTTAGGATTGCATAACAGGTTTTCTTTTTCTTGGGAGTGTCTTGGTGTTGCTTAACCTTATGTTGATACTTTGAACAGCGCAGTTGTACTGTTTGAAGCTGAGCTGGTTGACTCAGCTGGAGAGAAGTCACTAGTTGGTACACTGGGAACTTGTCCACTGCGCTAGAATACCATGCAGATGTCCCGTTATATAATACATACATACATATATACATACACACGCACACACACAGATATATATATATATATATATATATATATATATATATATATATATATATATATATATAGTGTTATCAATGTCAAAATGAGATATTTATATTTTCAAGAACTGAGAATGAAGCCTGCTCTAGCTGTAGGGCTGTTGAACGAACTGAACAGTTCGTAAACTGTTCGAGTTCGGTTCATGTTCGGTTCGGTAATTATTTGTTAATGAGCCGAATTCGAACATATATTCGGTTCGTTCAGTTAAACGAGCCAAACTGTTCACGAACTGTTCGGTTCATTTAAACAGTTATAAGGTTATCGAGTATAAACGAACCGAGCCGAACAGTTCGTTTAGCTAAACGAATTCGAATTCAAAAACCTATTATTTGGTTCGGCTCGGTTCGTTAACACCCCTATCTAGCTGAATCTGGTAGTGCCGGCCAGATCCAAACCTTGTTGAGAGAATGGAGATCCAAGTTATGTTGCTAGTTGGTGTTTCATGTTGTTGTGTCTATGACTGTTATTAGACACAAGTCTTGAGCTGTCCCGTTAACTATCGACAAAAATCAGCTAGAGGGTAACGTTAGTTTTGAACTACTTTGATGTATGGCATTATAACGTACATAGGTATAATATCAATCTTATCGTTTTATTATGTCACGTCATGATACTTTTCTGGGGTCACTTATATTTTAAGGTAATGAGATATTAATATCATATTATTATTCCTAGCAAAAAGGACTAGCATAGAAGTGCCAAATTCTGTTAGTAGCAAGTAAAACTAAATGTCTGGAGTACTCCTTTGAATATTAACCATACTATCTCTTATCAATTGGAGGACAGAGATGAATATATGAATAGCAACAGAACAACAAAACATAATAGCCTCCAAGAGCAAATTTCAATTGTGCATCAAGGAAAAGAAAAGAAACATGTCACAATGGAATATCTATTTGTCCTTTATTTTGAAGCCAAAGGCCAAAGTGCTTTCTTGAAGAGAACTAAAACTAGGTTGAACCTAGAACTAATGGAGCTTCATGAAAAGTAGAATGCAGATACAACCAATGCAGAAGAACCCATCAGCAAGAAGATATTTTGGCCAAATGTATCCCCATTGCTTGCTGTTATAGCTGTCTTAGATTCTGGGGTGGTTGATGAACTCAAAGACGAAGCGGAGGGAGTTGTTGCAGAAGAAGCTGAAGGGGAAGTCTGTTGGATTTATTTAATAAATCTTTGAATAAAGACCGTTTAATCGAATCACTGGGCAAAGTAACAAAAGACGAAATTTTTACCTTGCTCCATGTTTGATGTTGAATCCGTTCAATGCATCAACAATTGGTGGGAGGTCGTGAATCTATGGATCACGCCAGATTCATCAAGCAGCAGGAGCGTACGTGATGATCACTTAATGTGTGGATGTTTTACGTAATAATTAATATTATTACGTGACATATGTGACATATAAAATTATCATATATAACGTCTACCTTATGATTAATTCGTGTTTACTTAATCAACATGTTGTGGATTACACGTGTCACGAATTAATCCCAACAAAGTATGTGTGACTGAATCTATACTTGGCTCCTTTGAATATCTTTGCATCAGCTGAACCTGGTGGCAGGTTCAGTGTTGCTGCAAAAGAAAATTGAACAAATAAAGAAAATCGCATGCAAGTTATGAACATAGAGAAAGTTGTCAATTTAAGCAATAAATCTTTGTGTTAGATAATCTTCCCTTTTTATGTGACTTTTTAATTGGTTTTAGTTGGATATGGAGATCTCTCGCCAGTGAATCTGAAGCTATGCATTTACCTACATACGCAAGTATACATACGTATATTTATTTTGGACGTTACAGATATGCACTACAAATATGTCATAATGAATGACGGTTGAAACTTGCGCTTACATGAGTTAGAGGTCCATATCCACTCAAAATGGCAATAGGTGGTCGTACATCATCCTCATATAACCCATGTATTTAAGATGCAATGGGTGGTGGTACCTCATCCTCATATAACCCATGTATTTTATTTCAAAGTGTCCGATGTGGGACAATTTTCTCAACACCCGCCCTCATGTGGCATCGTGGCTTGACATACACACGCGTCTTAGAACCGACTCTCAATCACAAACCACAAGTCAGGCATGAACATCTAGACATACACACGCGCCTTAGAACCTACTCTCAATCACAAACCACAAGTCAGGCATGAACATCTAGACTTGGGTCATGCCTGACTTGGGTGAGGGATAACTAACCATGGGTCAGGCAAGGTGTGAGTCACATTTTAAATCTCGCTTTGATACCATGTTGAAACTTAGGCTTAAATGAGGTGAGACTCATATCCACTCAAAACCTTAAAACAATGAATGGTGGTACCTCATCCTCATATAGCCTATGTATTTTATCCGATCTAGGACAATTTTCTCAACGATGACACTTAAGGTAACCTACTACTTAAGGTTCCTGCCTATACAGCCACAAACTAAGGGGCCACTTCCATGCTACATTTGTTCTCGATAGAGATAGCAATTTATGAACTTACACTCACGTGTGGACGTACCATATTTGTACAACATTAGCAGACAATAACACCAGTAGTAGCACAAAAAACCTAGACAACAACACTGAATGTTTCCTGTCTATGTGTAGAAATATTCATAACTCTAGAAGAGAGGTCTTATTATCAAGAGATATTCAAGTAAAACTCATTACAGTCCTATTGCTACTGTGCACTATTTATATATGAAAGGAAACAGAGGAAAGTGACAAATACTAACGGCTATATCCCTAACGGTTAAATAGAAGAGCCCAACTATCTATCTGTACAACTAACATGTATCTCTACAAACTATAGATGTATTGCCAATACTTCAACACTCCCCCTCAAGCTTGGCTGTATATATGTTAATACAACCAAGCTTGCTTAATAATCTTCGGAACAAGCTGGGAGTCACTGATTTTGTGAGGAGGTCGGCAGTCTGCTCTGAGGATGAGATATATTGAATCGTGAGACTGTTATCCTCCAGTTTTTCTCTAATGAAATGTCTATCGATTTCCACATGCTTAGTTTTATCATGATGTATAGGATTCTCTGCCATATGGATGGCAGAAATATTATCACAGTAAGCTTTGATCTGAATCTGCATCCCGTCATCCAGTAAATGTAGATCCTTGAGTACCCTTTTAATCCAGAGTCCTTCACAGGTTCCAAGAGCTAACGCCCTTACCTCAGCTTCTGCACTGCTACGTGCAACAACTGGTTGCTTTTTGCTCCTCCATGTCACTAAATTGCCCCATAAGAATGTGCAATACCCAGATGTAGATCTCATGTCACTCTTTGATCCGCCCCAATCTGCTTCGGTATAGACTTGAATGTCCCGGCAGTCAGTCTTCCTGAAGTAAAGGCCTTGTCCGGGAGCTCCCTTTAGGTACCTTAATATTCTCATAACAGCTTGTAAGTGTAAGTCAGTTGGTGAGTGCATAAATTGACTGACATAGCTAACAGCGTAGCAAATGTCAGGCCGTGTGTGTGACAAATAAATTAATTTACCAACTAATTTCTGGTATGAATGAATGTTAGAAATTGCTTTACCATTGTGGACTTGAGATTTGAGACATTCAGTATCCAATGGGGTAGACACTGGTTTGCACCCAGTCATCCCCGTTTCCTGCAATAAGTCAAGAACATACTTGCGTTGTGAAATAGATAATCCCAACTTACTTCTTCCAACTTCCATTCCCAGGAAATAGCGTAAAGAACCAAGGTCTTTGACTTCAAACTTGGTGGCAAGGTGTTCTTTCACCTGAACAATCGCTGAGTCACAGTTCCCAGTTAAGATGATGTCATCCACGTAAACAATAAGGACAGTTATATTGTTACCAGAAACATAAACAAACAGTGTATGATCACTCAAAGCCTGTTTAAATCCATACTTGATCAGTACACCCGCAAATTTACTGAACCACATTCTTGGTGACTGTTTTAGGCCATAAATGGATTTCTTTAATTTGCATACCTTCCCCATCGTTTTAGCAGACTCAAAGCCAGGCGGTATGCTCATAAATACCTGCTCCTGTAAGTCCCCATTCAAAAAAGCGTTTTTGATATCAAGTTGAGTGAGTTTCCAGTCTAGGTTGACAGCCAACGAAAAAATAATCCTAATTGTATTCAACTTGGCCACAGGAGCAAATGTCTCACTATAATCAATTCCATATGATTGGGTGAAACCTTTAGCTACTAACCTAGCTTTATATTTATTGAGAGTCCCATCAGAGTTATACTTAATGGAGAAGACCCATTTACAACCTACTGGGGAGACATCTTTTGGCCTATTAACAAGATCCCAGGTTTGATTTTTGATCAAGGCTGTCATCTCATCCTGAACAGCTAACCTCCATTTTTCATCACAGAGAGCTTCATTAATAGTATTTGGAACAGAATGAGTGTCTAAACTTGCAGTGAAAGTCTTGAAGTTAGAATTCAGTTTATCATAAGAGATTACCTTGTCAAGTGGATGACTGGTGGAATAAGCAGAAGGATGATCCTTATGACCTAAGAACTTATGATACTTTATACACTCACGAGTCCCCTTTCTAACAGCAATAGGCAGATCAACATTGTCATTGGAAATCACAGGAGTATTTTCAGATACATTATTAGGAAGGAAACTTTCAGACATATGACCATTAGGGGATACCTGTACTTTCCTTCTAGAGTAAACCTGAGTAATCGGCAGATGCTCTCTTTCCTGTTCCTGGGCCGCATCAGGTTCATCCACTTGAATGGAGTTGTCATTCCCAGAAGCAGTGACATCATGTTGAGAATTTAGAGTGAGCTGTCTGTGTTCTACAGTTGACACATCAATTATACTCCAATAATTGTCCTGCCCTGTGCTGTTAGTGTTGGGATTTGAAGGATAGTAGGGAACAGTTTCATTGAAAAAGACATTCATAGTAGTGTAAAATCTTCTAGTACTAGGACAGAAACACTTGTATCCCTTTTGAGATCCAGAATACACAAGAAAGACACACTTGATAGACCTTTTATCCAACTTCCCCCTTCCAGGTGAGTGTTCATACACATAGGCTGTGCACCCAAATATTTTAAAAGGGAGTTCAGACAGCAATAAACAATGGGGATAAAAATTAAGAAGTTTATCTCTAGGACTAAGAAAGTCAAGGACTCGTGAAGGCATCCTGTTTATCAAATAGGCAGCAGTGAGAACTGCCTCACCCCACAAATACTTAGGTACATGCATTGAAAACATTAATGACCTTGCCACACCCAATATATGCCCATGCTTCCTTTCAGCAACGCCATTCTGCTGAGGAGTATAGACGGTGGATGTTTGATGGTGTATACCATTATCCAATAACAAGGTTCTCACATTTTTATCCAGAAATTCACTGCCATTATCAGACCGAAATGTTTTGATATTTGTATTGAACTGATTCTGAACAAGAAGAATAAATGTTTTGAGTACCTGTGGTAAATCAGATTTGTTCTTCATTAAATAGACCCAGGTGACTCTTGTATGATCATCCAAAAAAATCACAAACCACCTGCATCCATTCACATTCAAAGTTCTGGATGGTCCCCAGAGATCTGAGTGAACCAAGTTAAAAGGCATACTTTCCTGGTACACTTTAGCAGGATATTGGTGCCTTGATTGTTTACCAAAAAGACACGTTTCACAG
This sequence comes from Eustoma russellianum, assembly GCA_036186865.1. Classification (NCBI taxonomy): domain Eukaryota; kingdom Viridiplantae; phylum Streptophyta; class Magnoliopsida; order Gentianales; family Gentianaceae; genus Eustoma; species Eustoma russellianum. The sequence continues at coordinate 32,264,293 of AP025057.1, forward strand.
TTGAGATAGTTTACAGACACACCTTTGAACAGATCAGGTCTTAGTTTCCTAAGATACATGAAATTAGGATGGCCTAACCTTTGGTGCCATAGCAAAATAGAAGCTATTCTAGAATCACCTATTCTAGGAACATCCATATTACAGTTCATACAAGAATAGGCGCTGGGACAGCTCTTCACACCCCCTGACATGGCCGTGTCCAAAAAATAAAGCCCATCCTGCAGGCTAGCACTGCCAATCATCCCCTTGTCCATCTTCTCCTTCAAAGCTTTCTCCTGAAAGCCAGAAGAGGAAGGAGATAGAAAGTAACACTTAAGGGGTGTAAACAGAGTCCAACAACAATTGTTTGCCATGAGTTTTCTTACAGAAATCAGATTACAGTCAAGTTTTGGTACATACAAGACATGTGTGAGAATTAACCTGTTAGACAACTTAGTAGTCCCATACCCTACAATATCAAGACTATCACCATTCGCAACTTTCACCTTTCTTTGAGTATTAAATGGTTTAAAGCAATCAAGTAAGCATTTGTTAGAGGTCATATGACAAGTTGCTCCAGAATCAATAATCCACAGGAGAGACTTACCTCCTTTACCTGTACTGGCCATAGTGGCCCTGATCTGTTCACCCTGAGATTGAGACTGGGATCTTTGACTTTCCAGAACCCGTAAAACAGCATCCAAATGGGCTTGAGTAAAAGTGATTTCTGATGACGTTGAGTCATCAGCAACAGCTGCTCTTGGTGACTTCCAAGAATTTGCATCTGACCTCCAGGAGGAACATGAGTCAGATTTCCCTGAATTCTGCTTTGTGTTAAATTGTTTGAAGTAAGGAGGTGGTTTCACAGTAGAGCCAGGTCTCCTATAACATTCTTCAATTGCATGGCCTTCCCTGTGACAGTACTTGCAATATTTCTTAACAGAGCCTTTAGAGTCATTAGCGTTAGACTTAGAACCAGTTCTTCTTGCCAGAAAGTTTAGATCCTTTTTATTATCACTTTCTTGAGTTAAAAGTCCAGATACATCAGATGAGACCACGGGAGGCCCCATCATAACCTTAATCCTACTTTCTTCTAGACGGATTTCAGAGAATGCAGTGTTAACAGAAGGGAAAGGCTTGGTACTTAGGATCCTGCTCCTTACAGCATCATAATCTTTGTGCAGTCCAGAAAGAAAGCCAAATAGCCTTCGAGTTTCCTTGATTTGCTTGTACCGCTGCTCATCAGCAGAGCATGCCCAGGGGTACATTTCAAGAGAATCAATCTGCTGCCAGATTTGTGTCACAGTACTAAAGAACTTACTCACAGTTTGTTCTCCTTGCTTGACGTCTTTCAGCTGGGTTTCCAACTCGTATAGCTCTGAGATGTTATCCCGTTTGGAATACATCTCTTTGGTGGCACTCCATATGGCAGCTGCCGTGGGATACAGCATGAAGGTGTTACTAACCTCAGGAATCATAGATCCCAACAGCCAAGACATGATCATTGAATTTTCTGCTTCCCAGGTAGGAAACTTTGCGTCACTTTCAGCTGGAATCACCATGTTTTCTGACAAGTACTCCTTTTTACCCCTCCCAGTAATGAATAGTTCCACAGCCCGGCTCCATGGTAGGTAATTATTGCCATGCAATTTTTGGTTAGTAATGGTGACGGAAGTGGAATCCAGAAGAGATCCAACAGAGGAAGAGGATGCTGAGTTTTTTCCTCCGTCAGAACCTCCAGGAGTACTAGTAACCTCACTCCCTTGGTCAGCCATGGGAGTAGAACAAGAAGAGTAGAAATGAAAAGATCAAATCTTGGACAGGATGTGAATAATGGTGATTGCAGATGAGAAATCAATTTTGTAGAGAAGATAGGTTATAAAGAGTGTTGGTATAGAAAGAGAGTAGAACAAGAAGAGTACGAAAAGATCCTGAGAATCGAGTGGTGCAGGTAAAAATTGAGGGCATTAAATTGCATTTAATGTATTGGAAAGACAAGAGTACGAAAAGAGAGGAAAAATTGGAATGGTATTAAATGTGCTTTAAAGCCTTGGAGAATACCCCGTTCGAAATGAGAGGAAAAAGAAAGTGGGTTTAATGCCTTGGAAAATGCATGTACGAAATAAGAGAGAAAAGAAGTACAAAACGGAGGAAAGGACAGCCAGCTGGCTGCCGTCGTGTCCAACATGCAACACAACAGCCAATGCAATTGACAACGTGGCACCCCCTCCAATACTGAGCGGGGCAACAAACGGAATAGAAAGAAATCTAGACGGGATCTAAACGGAGTGTCTGATCCGTTGAAGATCCGTAACGAGACCGTTAAGGAACATTAAAGAAATAATTTTACCGAAATACCCCTGATAATTCTTTCTTCCCCAAGTCATCTTCTCCCACCACTGTTCTGTTCGTGAAGACGGCAGGGTTTTTCAGACGAGATTTACAAACTGAAGAAATAATGAGATGACCGTTGGAAATGTCCCTTGTAGAATAGAACAGGCTGAATATTTGAGCCCCTGAGATTTAGAATGACAGTTATACTATCCGAGAGTGTAGAAGATGCGTTCCTTTTCCTTCGAAGCACCAGACGAGGATCTGTGGCTCCGTTGTTCTTAACAAAAACTTGTGATTGATTTGGAGCTTCAGACGCTCTGATACCATGTAGAAATATTCATAACTCTAGAAGAGAGGTCCTATTATCAAGAGATATTCAAGTAAAACTCATTACAGTCCTATTGCTACTGTGCACTATTTATATATGAAAGGAAACAGAGGAAAGTGACAAATACTAACGGCTATATCCCTAACGGTTAAATAGAAGAGCCCAACTATCTATCTGTACAACTAACATGTATCTCTACAAACTATAGATGTATTGCCAATACTTCAACACTATGTAGCCACACTCTAAAGGTGACACTTTGTTATATCTTGGATGGGTAGCATTTTATTCATGAGATAGCAGTTTATAGATGTAAGACGTCTCATAGCATATGGACCTATCATACGTGCACATATGTATAACAGTAGTAGACAATTATAGCAGTGTTTTTCAGTACAAAAGTAGATATAACAGACAACAATAGACAATAGCAACATTAGTATAACGAACAGCATTAACGATTTGAACCCCCCAAGTCTATTGTGTGTCGAGGTTGAAGGAAGTTATATTCATTCAAGTTAAAGTTTGATTTACAAGGTTGTTTCTTTTTTGTAGGGATGAAAAGCTACTTCTAACGGCTATTTTTACAAGTTGGCCAGCGGTCACTGTCAACCTTCTGCAAACTACAATGGTTGTGGTAACGGCTAGTTATCAATGCAGCTCAGTTATGTACAGAAATAATTCTAGGTAATATTTACTAAGTATGATAGGTCGGTCTTCTTATTCTATGATTCACTTCGTTACCTAAGCTCATCACTTCTTTACATTGTCTTCTGGCACATCCTAGTTACGTGCTTCACCTCAGCACTTCTTCAGCTAAGCACGTCCATACTTCAGTGTCTTGATTCCATGTTTCACCTCAGTTCCTTTTCAGTTCAGCACGGCTACCTTTATTCTTTACTCCTGTCAGTCCAACTCAGCTCGGCTGACAGTTTGTCGTCCAACACGTTGGTTGCCTGGATCAGGTCGGCTGACCTGAGTTCACCTCGGCACTTCAGCTCAGCTCGGCTGGGACTTTATTTCCACATTGTGGTACCACGATAAATTACCGTCTTATTAATAAAAAACTTAAGTAGTCACAAAAATATCAACTTTTTAACATATGTGAGAAATAACCTGGAAATCGGAGATTTTGGCATCAATGTTACAAGCAGAAGGCATTTGAAGAGCCAAACCAGTGTTTATGAGTAGACCCAAGGAAATGTCTGTGCTCTCCTTAATGAGAACACACGAACACACTTTGGTTTGGCACTTCTCACTTTCTTTGTGTCATCATAGCATCCTGGAGTTGGTTTCTTTGCGGTACCACTCACATAAGGGATGCAAGCAGCAAGGTTTGTGAGCTGCTGCGTGCAGTCTTTCTCATCCTCTTGCATCGTAGCCATTGTTGTTAGAGCAAATCAATCAATCAATCGTACCCAGTATTTCCTAACGACAGCAAAGCTATCGCTAGAGTCTGGGGAGGGTAGGAGGCAGTCAAACAATACATCTATCCTGATGGATAGAGAGTTTGCTTCCAGTGAGACCTCGTCTCTATATGTACCTGCCTAAACAATACGATATGATGTGCTAGTGTGTTAGTGAAGTAATTTAGGAAATACAAAGAGGAGACTGTCGATAATAAAATACTCATAATATGTATATGTCAATATAATATAAAACAACGGCAGAGCATAAACAAACAAGTGCAAAGTCTGGTGTCGGAGCAAATATCGCAAGTAAAACAAATACCAAAGTCATGTTCTTTGTCCTTGCCATTTTGATCGCGCTTTTTGTCGCTTTCAATGGCGATTTTCACACCCCTTTTGTTCTCTTGCTGTGTTTTATTTCTACACAAAAGGGTGTAAGTTAACGGTGAGCTACTTGTGCAATACACAGAGGCTAATGGTGTTGTGTATTCGTGTTAGCAGATCATGGCAAATCAGTTTGAAGATTACGGCAAATCAGTCATCTTTAGTTACAAAGTAAATCACGTTATAATTATCAATTAGAACCTAACAACATTTATGTACATAATCTTTGTTATATTTTTATAAGAAATTGTATTATAGATAGTGAACCATGTAATACACAAAACGTGAATGAAAGAATTGTTTTCTTCCACCGCAATCTCGTATCAATCAAACATGATATCAGAGCGAGTCTTTTGATCCGTAAGGAATCAAATATCTTTCATCCTCATTTGGAAAAGAAACCTTCCCTGAACCTAATACATTAAAGATCAGACTGTTTATACCAATTCCAAACCCTTCCAGGAGATTAAAACAAATCAACCACAACAATGTAGCAGCCCTTACAGACATATATAGGCATGTCATATCAGTCAGGTCAGCTCGACCGCGTAAGTCCCATAACACAGTGAGGTCAGCTCGACCGTGCAGGTCTCAGGTAGGTCAATAAAGTCAGCTCATCATAACACAGTGACTCCACGAATTAGAATTTCTGACTAGGTTCGTTAATTTCAGTATCTAAGTAGCACGAGTTACTCCTGGAGTCGTTTTTTTGCTGCATACTTAATACATTTCCATGTTGGTGCGAGCCAAGATGTGACATGAAATTTCATGGTGTAAACTTGCAGACTACTATGGAGCACTTGTTTTTATGTCTTGAATGCAAATCAAAAGTTACTTAAGATGCAACATAGTTCCATTCAGGGAAAGTTAAAAAAAAAAAAAAAAGCAAAAAAAAAAGTACCATACACAACAAAACTTTAAATCATCACCATTAGACCGTCGCCCTTGATGTGCTTTCCAGATTCTTTCGACTTTGTGTGTTTTTAACACATGAGTATATTTGTGTACATTCAACTCCTCATACTCTGTCATAAGCAGAAGTCTCTAAAGTAATGGAGTAATGTTATTGTATTATTTCAGCTTTGAATCTTCTTTTTCCTTAAAAAAAAATTTTTTAGCCGAACTAGTTTGTAACTTCAGTGGCTTTGGAAAAACAAAAGCATGCCTAGGATACAGTCTGAACCAAGAAATTTGGAGTCACAGAATCCTACTTGTTCTTGCCATGCCCACAAAACGGAGTCTAAAAGCATCCCCTCTGCAACCACCAGAATCGCCAAAGACCATTTAGTCACAGAAGATGGACTCCGGACCCATGTCGGCGACCCATAGTCCTCTAAAAGATGGACTCCAGACCCGTGTTGGCGACCAAAGGTCGGTGCTTGGAAGGCCGCCTTAGGTTGCATATTGTGACGCAACGCTCTCCAAAGACGAATGCCAGGGAACAAGGGCTATGCTCTTACAAGCTGTTGGAATTGTCAGAAAGACCATGAAGTTAGCTTAGTATTTGTGTTAATTAGTTGTCTTGTAGTGTATCCCTCGCTTCACTAGGCTAATTGCTAAAGAAAGATGATTAAGCACGATACAAACAACATAGATCAGTCGCCACAAATGTCTTATTAGTTAGCAAAGAACACAAAACAATCCTTCAAAAATTTATCAACCTATTCAGCCTTTCAACATTGTTCTTCAGAGTACTTCTAGAATCTCAAATACAAATAGAACAATGTAGTTTGTTATGTTTATTGATGATCACTCAAGGATAACTTGTGTATAACTTATGAAAAATACATCAAATCTTTAAGACATACCTCAGCTTAATTAAAAATCAGTTTAATTTACAATAAAAACCTTAAGAATAGATTATAGATCTGAATACTTAGATGAGTCCTTAAAACAATTCATGAATGACAATGATATTTATCACCAAACTTCTTGTGTGTATACTCCTCAACAAAATAGAATTGCAGAGAGAAAAAATAGAAATCTACTTGAAATTATCAGAACTCTCATGTTTACAATGTATGTTACAAAGTTCTATTGGGGAGACGCATTACTAACAGCTACATATCTAATAAATAGGATGTCATCTAGGATCTTAGATTTTGAGACACCTTGCGAGATATTCTTGGAGTTCTTACCACATACTCTGTTTTACAATATCAGAATGAACAAGGTTGAAACACTCGATAGGTTGATAAATTCTTGAAGATAGGGTTGTTTTGTGTTTCTTTGTTAACTGACAAGACTCACATAGAAATGTATGATATTCAGTATTATCAAATAACGATAGATTATCCATTTCATATACAAAAAGTTTGGATGCCCAAGTCTCCTATGCCACAAAAGTATGCTATCAATACATGCAGACTTCTTATCAAAACTACTTTCGTTTATGCTTGGATCTTGTTAAACAGTGTTTGACTGATAGCATTTGATTTTGGAGTTCTCTGCCTCAAGCAGGAAGAGACCATTAATATATTTAGCACTGTCAATCATCTCCTTCATGTTGTTCTCTTGAAAACAGCATTCAGAAGATGAAAACATGCTAAACAGTTACTATCTTTCGTAAGTTTTCCTATAGACAGTAAGTTGAAGTTAATATTAGGTACATGCAATACATTATATAGTGTTAGTCTATCATTTAATCTAGCATTCCCCGAATCAGTAACATTTAATGATGTTCCATTAGCAATATTGACAGTTTTAGGAATTAAGAAGCACTGGTAGGATACAAGAAGTACCATTGTTGGTCATATGATCAGTATCTCCAAAATCAACAATCCAGGAGGTTCTTGGATGATGTTGTCCAGCATTTGCCATAGAAGCTTGGATGAGAAGAGGAGTAGTAGGAGATGTCTATTGTCGGTTTAGTAGTTGAAGTAGGGGTGTGATTTGATCCTTTGTAGGTAAGTTCTATGTTCTTGTTGTCTGAGTTGAATTTTCCGCAAAATAAGCATTACGTTGTTCTCCATACTACAGTCTTGAAGGAGGTCTCCAATGTCCAGTGTTATGTTGTCTCCAAGGAATATTAGTATGTCTCAGCGAGGCTCTCCAAGGTCCATTATTTTGTTGTCTCCAAGATATTTGTAGGTCCGAGTGGTGGTTTTCTTTCTCTTGCTAACTTAGCTTGTCATTTACAACAGTCATCCACTATATGTCATTCTTTGTTACAATGATAACATGGCTCTCTAAAGGTTACCTGCCTCTTTGCTGCAAAGGCTGAGGTTTCGATAATATTGACAAATTGTTTTTCGTCAACAAGAGATGAAGTTTCTATATTTAGGTTTTTTTCATTATCACTTTCTTTATACTCTCTTCATGTTTAATATCAGCAAATACTGCTTTTAATGTAGGCAGTGGTTTAGTACTCATGATTCTACTCCTAGCACTATCAAATGAGGTGTAGCCCTGTTAAAAATCTAAAAACTCTCTTTTATTCAATAATATTTTTGTACAGCTGTGAGTCAGAGGCAAATGACCATTGATGTATCTCAAATACATCAATTTACAACTATAATCTTGTCAACTGATTGTAGTATTTATTTACCAGCAAATTACCTTGCTTCATTTCATGAAGTTGAGCCTCTAGCTCATACAGTTCAGAGGTGTATCCTCTTTTTTTTTTTGAAAACATTTCTTTAACAAGCGTCCAAATCTCAGCTGATGTATCATACATTATAAAGTCATCATTGACTTCTGATGTCATTGATCTAATTAGCCATAACATGATCATGCAATTTTCTGATTTCCAGATCTTATACTTAGGATCATTCTCAGCATAAACTACTACAGTTCCATATAGATACTCTTCTTTACTTTTTTTTCAATAATAAACAATTCAACTCCTCGTAACCAGAACAGATAGTTGTCCCATTCAACTTGTTGTTAGTAATAATAGTAGATGAGTTGTCAATAATAGGGTTGCTATGAGAAACTACTCCTGAGCTCTAATCGGAAGTGTATAAGACCTCTTTATATTCGTAGGTAGGAGAAGATGAGGAGACTAGAGTTGCCATTTTTAAATTTTAACTATTTAACCGAATCGAAATAAAGCTAAAACAGATTCAATTTTACACTAACGTCATGGAAACTGAGAATTGTATATACCTCGGTCATATTTTCAAATGTACAAGTGATGACCTTTATATAGACTGTTTACAGGATAATGAGTCTAACGACTATAATATATTTTCCTACAATGACTATATTGCATATAACGGCTTTATTCTATCGAATCCTAATTAGTCACAGATTTAGTGACCTAATATATATCTATACAAATTATACCGTGTATATTTTGTGTCTATATAATGTGTATTACATATGTGTATATACAGTGGATTTGTGTGATGTATACATACTGTATTTATATTGAATTTCTACAGGATCTTCTCCAAGTACTGAGAAATGCAAACAAGCTTCGCATGTCTTCTATGTACTCAAATTTAGCAGGCGACACAACCAGAAAAAGGGTTTCCTGTCATATATCTTGTGCCCTGCAGTTGTTTACGTTGTTTCCTTCCAAACGCACCCCCACCCCCACCCCCACCCCTCCCTTCTTTTACGTAGGCGTCTGTGCTGCTCCTTCTACAGGAGAAGTGAATCATGATAGTAACAAGGCAATTTGAAGGCTAGAAAAAGGGAAACGAAGAATCAGATAAAGACTTGATGAAGATGTACCGAAGACATACTCCACCAAAAGACTATTGGTTTGTCAAGACAAGCCCCATCATCTCCAACCCCAACCCCAGAAAAGAAAAGGAAAGAAATCCTGGAGCTTAGGTGATTGACGATATTTCTTGCCATCGATGGAATAAAGCAAAATGACTCACTAAAGCAAAATAACTCACTAAATTGGATGCAAATCTTATATTGTGAAGTAGTAGTTGATCGACATGTAATTTTCATTCTGGGTCATCGGAAACAACCTCTATGTGTGTCTAACACATGGGTATGGTTGCGTACATCCGAACCTCCATATCTTGCCATAGGCGGGAGACTCTAAGGTAATGGGATAATGTTGTTGTTGTTGTTGTTGTTGATGCTCATTTCATTCCTGTCCATTGCAGCTATATTGTTTTCAATAGCGCCATATGAGCAAGCAAGTAGAAGATACTACAGAACAAATTGCATTTCTACTTGAAGATGCAGAAAGCAAAACATAACACATCCAGCAAGCTAAATAGGATTTGTTAACTCATCTTTCTGGTCTATCAAAAATTTCATCTCAAGAATCATTTAAGAACACAAAAGTCTAAATATTTATTATGCATTAAGCCAATGAACAAGTCATTACACGCTCAACCTGATATCAAAATTTTACCGCTGAGGCTGTTGGTTATAATGGTTTTTCTCCTTTTTCTTTGCAGCTGCTAGCCTTGCGCTTCTTGCAGCAGCTTCATTAGCAGCAGCTTTGGCAGCAGCATCCATCTCCTTGCTAGACTTTTTCTTCTTCATTGAAGCCATTTTCTTCAACTTTTCTTTCACGTCCAAGGATGAGCCATCATCTGCATCATCCATGGCAGATTTATCTTCGGATCCATTTCTTGCCTCAGGGACATTTTCCACGTCATGTTGCTCTTTAGCTTCTTTTAATGTTTTGTCCTTCTTCTTCTTCTTTTTTGCACTTTTGCTCTCCACTGGTGCACCATCCTTTTTGTCAGCCTCCTCGCTAGATTTCTCTACCTTCGTATCATCTGGAACACATGTAAGCAGAATGCAAATTACCAAAGCATTGAAAGAGAAAACTAATTGACAAGATCGATCTAGCCAAAGATAATATCTCCAGGCAAAGTGCAACTGGCTATGAGCTAGAGAACAAGGACTCATTATATATATCTTACTAACTATGTGGAAAGCAACTTGAAACCAATAGAGTGGGGACGAGGAATCACCTTTTCTGCATAGATAGTAGAAGCCCAAAAATATGGAGTAGATGGAAAAAAAAGTCGCACAACAATAACCAGATTAAACAAAACACATGAAAGAAAAAAGGAAGTGGAGAACAATTTTGCTGCACACCCAAAAGATATAGAAATTACCTTGGGATACATCTTCGTCATCGGGTTTGCTACATCCAAACTGTGCAAGCATTGCTTCAAGTTCTTCTAGCTCCTTTTTCTTCAGCTCCTTCTTTGATAACTGCCTTTCTGACTCCTTAGGGGTAACCAAGTTAACAGGTTTTTGAGTAACTGGCTCTTTGGATACTGGTGTTACAGGTTCGCGTCCATGTTCTCGTTCTTCCTCAGCATCATCATCCACTTCTTCAAGACCTTCCTCCTCACTTTCACTTTCCTAATGTTGAAAAGTTCAGAACTTAGTTAATCAAAATCTATAATCTCTCGGCATTTTAAAAGACGAGATAAGGGAGGGAGGGGGAATGAAAAAGTGACATGCAAGTAAGGCTAGCAAAGCCAGGCTATGTCAGATTCTTGAAGTAGACTGGATGTAACTCCGATGCAAATATGCAACTAGTTCAACTTAGATATGTGAACATAATGCAAGATAACATCATGTTTAAATGAATAGATGAACCAAAGAAAAGATGGTAGATGCACACTAGAATGATTTTACATCAAACAAGAAGCTACGCTAGTGTGATTTGGATAATTTAACAAGCACGACTTATAAGCTGTATCAAAACTTTAGAATTAGAATTCAATTGAATCCCGCATCCCATCAGCTACGTAATAAACTAGGTTGAGCACATACATAGAATGATTTCATTATGTTTTTTTACTCCCTGAATATGGAAGTGAGTAGCTTCTCATTCCATTGGCTACCTAGTAAACCAAGTTGAGGTTACATGGCAACTACTATACAGTAAACCAGATTGAGCATACGCATACAGGATTTCTTTACAGTAAAAAGTTTAAATATTTAAATTTTCCATTAGTTAAATCGAGTGTCTCTGCCACTTACCGTTATTTACATTCAAAGAATGACTGATAAAAGATCCACAGATATTAGTGTAATAAAATACCTTCCTCCGCCTTAACATGTGGACTCAAGTCAATAAATTATCCAACATCAAGTAGGAATGCCATCAAAATACAACAAAATCACAGAGATGTTGATACAACACACAAACTCGTATGCAATTAAGACAAGAAAGATGACAAGCAGACAACAGAACCAAATTTATCATCGGAACCCACTACAACAAAACGTCTGAGTCGAACTAGAAACACAAGAAAGCTACCTCCAGGATAATTTCAATCTGTTTAGACTGGGACTGGTGTTGCTCGGCGTCATCCGCAGCCCAAAGCGCCGGCGGCGGAACAGCGGTGGCGAAGTAATCGTCGTCATCTTCATCCTCCACATCGGCCCAAGATTTCGACGTCAGCGGCGCGGGAGCCCAGAAAACCTGAGGTTCAGCAAGATCCTGTTTCTTTTTCGAAGAAGAAGATTCAGAAGATGAATTATTGCTCTTAGAATCCTTATCCAAAGACTTCTTCTTCTTCTTTAAACTTCCCAAAGCAGCAAAGACGTTACTGTTGCTTATGACCAAGTCATCCTTTCTGCTTCCACCGCCCACCATTTTATCCACCAAAAATCTTGATTAGTTCTCTGTATGGATAAGGATTTGGAAAGAAGAAACTGAAAAAGATTTTGTTGATGGGGAAACAAAGGGCAGAAGAAAAGGGGATAAATTATACGGCTTTTTGGTTTGGATTTAGGGTTGAATTAAGATTATTTAAGAAGACAAGGAAAGAAGAAGAAGAAGGAAATATTTTGTGGATCGAGAAGCTGTTGTGGGCACTTGGGAGTTGGGGAGTGTTCGTTTAGTTTGGGAAATCGAACAATATTTTGGATTGGAGGGGTATGTTAGGGTTATATAGAAGCCAAATCTTAAGCAAATTTTGTAAATTAGGACTTGATTTGAATTTAAAGTTCTCGTGAAACGATTCGTATTTTTTGGATTCTAGACAAACGCACTTAAGTTCAGATCGTGAAATGATTCGTACTTTTCGGATTCTAGACAAACCCGGGACCGTAAAATATCGGAAACGCTCATTACCATTGTTTTCTTTTAAAAAAAAATATCACAATGTCATCACATATTAGAAATACATAAATACATTAGACAAACCACAACAATGTAATACATGAAATAAACCACCAAAACTTGCACTTGTAATGATTTGAACGGAAGACTTTTTGTCTTCAAACTTCTGTTATAACCACTTCAGCTAAGACTCAACAAATTTAAATATTTTTTTTATGTAAGTATCATAGAAGATGGAAAATTTGTCAAATAGTTAAAGACCTTGATAATAGTAGTAAATCCTAATATCAACTAAATACTTCAAGACCAATTGATAAACTTAGTTACAACTAAAATATTGTCCATTAATTCTAAAATCTAATTTAACAAGCACTTTTTATGGAAAAAAAATAATCTATCTATCTAGTTTTATAGTCTATTTTATCTTTATATGCAATCCTGCAATGTGTCTATTTTCTATAGTGAACGTCAAAATTTGTTTAATTCCAATGTTATCTTTGTAAACAATTAATAAAGACAAGGCGTTAATGGTCAACAAGTAATACAAATAGATAAAACTAAACTTGAAACAGTAGTTTCCGGTCAAAGTTAAAGAAAGATATCATCTTTTAACCATATGTAGTTTGACATATGATTCATGACACCTCCTTTGGTTTACAACGTTTTACCTTTACATCTCATTTTTTTTTAGACTGAAAATATAACTTTTATCAACTTTGAATGGAAATAGAAGAGGTGTAAAAGTAATTTTTCTGAAAATAAATTTATGGAATTCAAAAACGTGGTTTTGAGATAAATTCAGAGAAGAAAAAAAGAAAAACCATCGATGACAATGGTTATACATGTACAAGTTTTGCTACAAGAGATTAAGCAGTATATGCAAATACGAAATGAAAGTTTAGGGTTTATGAGAGATGATGTTCGGCAAAAAAAAAAAAAAAAAAAAAAAAAAAAAAAAAAGATGATGTAATATGAAAAGATTTCACTAAAAGTATGATTTAGATTTTAATGGAGAATAAATTGGTCCATTCATAATATATAAAAAAGTAAAAAAAAAAAAGGTGTATTTATATAAAAAAATGGCCTTTCATAAAACAACAATTGTTTTTCTTTTCTTTAATAAAATAAAGTTGTTATTTACGCTAACGTAAAAAGATGTCGCCTCTTTTTGTATCTTTTTGAAAAGAAATGAAGAATATATTATTCCTCACTTCTATTTAGGGCTGTAAATGAGTCAAGTCGTTCGGTTGTTCGGCTCGTTTGGTTCGGGCTCGAGCTCGAGCTCGGCTCGGATAAAAGGTTAATGAACAGAGCTTGAACACCCTTTTTTGTTCGAGCTCGGTAAGTGGCACCGTTCGTTTAAGGTGTTCGGCTTGTTAATGTTGTTCGTTGAGTTAAACGAACCAAGCTTGAACAAGTAAATATGTTCGTTTAAATAAACGAACAAGCTCGACTCGTTTATTAAGTTAAATGAACAGAGCTTGAACAACGCAATGCTCGGCTCGTTCGGCTCGTTTACAGCCCTTCTATCACCATCAAGAAAAATTAGTGCCAATTTCACACGCTTATGGATCCGACACTAAACATTGATAAGAGTAACCGATGAAATTCAACTCAAAGTGTTAATATTAAGGTCTTCAAACTAAAAAAATATTGAATTTGAATCTCGCCAAGTGTAAGCTTTCTCCATTTATATGTTGATATAGTGCCAACCATACATGAGACCGGTAAGAACACCGAGTAACAACTCCTAGAGTGTACCAATTACCAAATAGTGATTAATTTTTCACTACTTATTTCTCTTATTTTTGTTGTTTAACATTTTACAACAACAACAAAATTACCCTATTGTCTTAGAGTCTCGACAGAATATGAGAAAATCGGATGTACACAAACATAACTATGTGCTAAAAATACATTTCCCGATAACCCATAATGAAAATTACATCAAGCTACGTTGATAAACTGTTACTTTATAATATAAGAAGCGCAACTAATTTAGTGAGTCATTTTGGTTTATTTCATCAATAAGTGAAAGGTTAAACAGAGAGATTCTTTAACCTTTTACAAAAGCACAAAAAAAAAAAAAAAAAAAAAAAAAAA
>AP025057.1:32278847-32329789 GCA_036186865.1 Eustoma russellianum
AAAAAAAAAAAAAAAAAAAAAAAAAAAAAAAAAAAAACTTTAGCTATGAACCTTCAGATGTAACAGCTTAATAACATGTTTCTTACTCTCAGCATTCGCCCACCCTATGAGTTTTCTTATTTTATCCAAAATAAGAAAATGGGAAGAGAAAAAATTAAAACCTCTGCGCAATCTTAATGCATTTGATTCCATTTACAGCCAAATTTCATTATATTATATTTGGTAAAATTACACAGGGCTTCATTGACGAAAGTGGACGAAAAACAACAACCATCGTACTCAATAATATTCCAACAAAAACTATTCTAATGAAAACAAAAACTATTGTTAGAGTATGAGAAGATTCAGAAGCAGACAAACAATAAAGGACGGAAAAAGAAAAAAAGAAACCCTTCCCGTGTGTCACAAACTATTTATAGCCCAAAAAGAAAAATCAAAACACAAGTGTATTGTCGCAAGAAGAAAGGTAATATAAGAGATACGATATCCATGGCAGATACCTTTTCAAAACACAAGGGGGGAAATTTCCAACCATACAGCTTCTGTGTGGATTGTGTCATTGATGATGATATTTCCCAAGTAGAAAGTCTTATGCTTCATTCCAGAAAAACAGATGGTGTATGTACGTGCTCTAAGCCCAAGTGCCAAAAATAAATAGAAAGGGTATGACTTCTTGTGCTTAGTTCAAGATAATCAGAAGGATGGCCGCTAAAGATCCCGTGGCAGCAGCCATATGAGGTCCTTCTGACTACCACGGCCCTAACCGGTCAGGTCAATAAGTGGAACACACACAGATAGTCACCCAACCTATACGACCTGCTCAGACAAAATTAGTTTGATAAGCTGATGATACCTCCCGAGCAAGTGAACAACTGACAATCACAGGTCATACGAACCCAAACTAAAAATGCACCAGGATATGAGTTGGCCAACTTCTGACAGATGGGCCTACGTATAACTACTCGCGGTCAAAGAGACACTGAACCTTATAACCAAAAAGCTCCGATGGTTGATTTACAGTTTTGTGCCCTGAGACCGTTTGTCAGCTGAGCAATTTAAAGAATCCTGGTGAAATTGACTGTACAACCAGTAAATAACTCCCAAGTAAAAGAAGATGCAAAAGGTGGGTATACTTCTCTATTTTGAGCACTCACCCCCATGAAAAGCTGTTTTTAACGTTTTTTTACACCTGTTCATTGGAGTCTGCCGTAGGGGTAGAATTGTCACCATCACCAGCAATTTGATATTTGCAAAGGGGACAAGACGCGTTTATCTTGAGCCACTTGTCTACGCAGTCTGTATGGAAGAAATGTGAGCAAGGCAGTTCTCTTAAATCATCACCATCTTCGTACTTAGTTAAGCAAATGCAACACACCTGCAAACATATCAAAAGAAATACACATTAGATCATTCTTTCTCGTACACAGGCCAAGATAATTTCATGTCTGTTTGAGTTATAGCAGATGGGATGATTGGACACATGCTTTCGTTGCTTGCATAATTCACATTGATAAACTCTTCCTCACCAAAAGCACGAAGAACAGCGTGGATGTTGATAGACATAGTATACAAGACAGCCTGACTTCATTAAATAAATCACTTGGTGTTCCTCCATAGGGACACTAATTTAGGGGTAAGACAAATAGTATCTTCCAAGAAGTAACACTCCACTTGTTTCCAATGGATCTGAGACAACCTATTCACATACCGCATCTTCCCCAGAGATTGCACGCTCCTTTTCGGTTCCAGAAGCTACAGTACCGCCGTCCTCAACTCTGGAAGAGTTATCTTTGTCATTGCCACTCTGATCCCTTCTCAACTTGAACTTGTGTGTTGGGAGAGCATTAATGGATTCCTCAGTGGCACCTCTCACTCCATTATCCTCACGAATACCAATAATAGAAACTATACAAGGCAGGCAGCAGCACACCATTGCACAGAGAATGAAGGGCAACGCATACCGAATACAACTGAATGTGAGATACATTATGCATAACCTGAAAAGATGCAGAAAAATTCAATATTTAGGAGCACGACAACAACACTCAAGCTTTCTTCCTAGCCATGTGGATCCCTCATTTCTCTTGCGCTTTATTTAGGAGCACAAATGAAACAAAAGATATGCAGTCAGAGAAATGATTCATACTTATACAATTTTGGAGCTTCTGAAGCAGGAGAAGAATGCCCTCCAAATATCCAAACATTACCAACTACAAACCAAACCGCAAAAAAGCAGTCCAATGCCATCTTGTAATGGTCCATCAGTGCAGAAAGCCTGGTCAAAAGAAAAACTGGGATTGGAAAAAAAAATGATGGACATAAACTGAGAGCCATTTTAGCACTTCAAACTAACTTATTTCCTTTTAAAACAAGAAAAGGGAAAGAAACCAAATTGCCCGACAAGATTGAGAAAAAAAAAGGAATAAACAGAAGTTAGAGGGTCTCAAGTCACCAGAATCAACTGTCACATAAAGGGGGATTTCAATCATATCAAAATTGAAAAATCAAGTAATTTGGTGAAATTAGGGAATAAGACCTGATCAATTCCTGGGGAACAGAAAGTACTGCACCCATGGTAATAAACCCTCAAATTTTTATGCACCTTAGATCCCAAAACTAAGATTTGAGCGTCATGATAGGTTACAACTTTTCCTACAAAACTAACCAGACAAAATTACACAAGTGTTGCCACAAAACATATCAAATCGAGAAAAAGCGATAGGGTCTTAAAAGGAGAACCCGGAGAGGAGAAGGCAGAAAAAGGCGGCAGAATTTGGTGTTTACTCATATGGGTTGTTTGATTGATGGAAATACGTAGTAAAAGAATCTAGGAGATTCAAATTTTTGTCATTAGTCTTGAACTTAAAAACTTAGTAAAAGAATTTATTCAAGCTGTACACTACAAAAACTTAGATGTTCCTCCTTACTCAAGCAGCACGTTGTTGAAACTTCACATTCCTGCTTAATCAAAAACTTGAATTCCTCCTTAATTAATTTTTGGGCTGCTGGGTACCTAATATCTTCACAAAGGATGTTTGAGTGGTGACGATGTGTGGTAAGAAACTATCAAGGGCAAATTTGCTTTAGGAAGGTGAGGGAGAGAGAAATGGAAAGCCTAGTAGAGAAGGCATGTCCTGTAAGTTTCATTAATAGGAGAAATCAGTCCGTTCAAAACTAAAAATGATACAAAAGATGGGTTTTTGTCAATGACCAAGCAATAATAACAATACTATAATAACAACAATAAACAGATGGAGAAAGACTTGTCGAAAGGGGTCAGTAGCATCATTGTCATAGAGTCAAGCAGTCAAAGTCATCAACTAATCCGCCTTTACATTATCCTAGAAAGATTGTTACAATAAATTCCTTCAACAAGTCTATTAAGCAGCTAAACACAACCTTAAAAAATCCAAACGGGTACAAGATGAAGCAGAAGACCGCAGCATAGCTCCCATAGTCCCATGTACTCAATCAGACCGGTAGATATGCAGATATTTTCTTTCTAACTTACCTTCAGTTTGTCTAGAGCCCTTACAATATTAAGCTACAGTGTCAAATGACAAATTCTGCATCAGATAACACATATGACATACACCTCCGAATAGCAAGATCCTAAAAAGCTTAATCTAGACCCACAATACATTAACTGGGGAAAAAAAGGAGAAGACTAGTATCCTAGAAAAGGATCTCTTGCCACTTTATGAAACTTGACACAGCCTAATCCTCATACAAGAAATCCTTCTAATACTTTCAACAAATAAAAAAATGCATAGAGTGGTAATCGAGCATTATTCAGTTCTTATCCACGAACTACCTTAAATCAAGCCAATATCAGAATGTATAGAGTATCAGGATCTCAACAAAGCCTCTTCTGCAAAAGCTTATATAACTAAGGAATAAATTAAACGACTGAAGAAACAAACCTGGAAGAATTATGCATGATTGCGTGTAAATGAAAACAAAGTTCTTTTTTTATTAAAAACAAGGATTAAGATGTGATGTGGTAGCATGCAAAGGAAACCAATTGTATTTATTAAATAATGTACAGTACTACTGATTTAGGATATTACACATGATAGTGAAACCAATAACATGCAACACGTAATGTGTAATTCATCTGAACTGGGACATCGATATATTGGAATGAAAATTGAAATATCCTCACCTGACATGTGGAATTCTAATACTCTGACCATCCCAAGCACGTCTAGAAGTGCCACTCCCATCTTCCTCCTCTGAGACCTGAGCAAGTGACATTGTAATATAAGAGTTAGGTTCCAGTGCAGCATTCCCTCGAGGTGAATCTTGCTGTAATTGACTTGAGTTTTGATCAAGAATCCCATTTCTGTCGAGATAACGCCAATAATAAAGAGGAAGGCTTAATAAACTACCCGTTGCATGACCCACAATCCAAGCAAACAATGGAGTTTGTGGATGCTCATCTCCTGATAAACACAAAACAAGAATGGCGCCAACAATTTGTCCTAAGGTGAATACAGCCTCAACAGATATCCATAATACTGTGTTAAACGGACTCCACCGCCGACCCAAGCGTTCTTCTGTCCTTGAAAGTGAAGAGCTCCTATAGTTTGACCCGTTAGATGAAGAAGAGGGAGATTGAGTTACCGGCAACTGAGCATTATCCGATGGACCATTTTCAGGAAGTGCTGTAATCAAACCATGTGGAGAACCATCACCAGAATAATTTGAGGAGGAAGCATCACCAACCTGTTCAATGTCAACAACATGCTCACAACTGTCACGATTGTCAACCCGCTCCATGAGCAAAGGAAATCTATCAGTAGTGTTATCTTGACACAGTTCTTGCGAGGTAACAGCCATTTGGCCAGCCAAAACTAAAAGCAAACTGGCTCCACTTATTTATAACACTGCTCCCTGTTAGTCTTCCCCGGACAGCAGTTCTTAGGTTTCTCAATGGTATATTAGAGGATGCACAAGATTCTAAAATGCAGCATCAGAGAAGTATTCCCAGCGGAGTAAAACGCTTCTGAAATGTACAACCCAAAAAATAAAATAAAAGGAAAAGGAGCTTAGTCTCTCAGTTCTTATCTGTCAGAAAAATTCCTCAAGTTGAAAAAAAAAACATCCCACAGCAATACCGACGACCACCTAGGATTACAACCAATCACAACAAACAAAAAGAATATATGCGAGAACAAACTAATTTAAGTTCGAAACCGAGCCAAGACAATACATAAGCTGCTTTAAATCATTTTTCTGGCCATTTCAACTCTAATAAGAGCCTAGTAGCAAAAGTTTCTACCAGTTTCCAAGCCATCTTATAATTTGGCACAAGAAAAATATTTGAAAAATCAGAAAAGAAACATATGTTGAGATATGAAATGTTTTAATGAAGTTAAAAGATGTTTTAAAAGAGTTAAAAAGGAATTTCACACTTGGAATTTGAAGCAAAATGAGAAAAACACAATGTGAGACATCGATCTCTCACATGGATCGATCGATGTATACATCAGTCTCTCAAGGAGAGACATCGATTGATCTATGTTGGAAAGGTTCAAGGTTGGAATCTTACTGTCCAACATCGATCTCTCAAGCTGGGAGACATCGATCGATCGATGTCACATCAATCTCTAAAGTTAAAGACATCGATCGATCGATGTAGTGAAGGTTCAAAGTTGAAACCTTACTGGAAGACATCGATCTCGCAAAGTTTAAGACATCGATCGATCGATGTGTACATCAGTCTCTCAGAAGAGTCATCGATCGGTCAATGTACATAAGGAATAAAACTAAAACCTTACTGGAGAACATCGATCTCTCAGCTTTGGGACATCGATCGATCGATGTAGACATCAGTCTCTCAAGGAAGAGACGTCGACTCGATCGATCGCAGGTTCAAAACTGGAACCTTACTGCAAGACGTCGATCTCTCAATGCAGAGACATCGATCGATCGATGTCATCTAGAATTTAAATTTTTATGATCGTTGAAACAAAATCCAAGGGATATTCATGGTGTTTTCTCTTTCGAATCTTGCTCAAATTTCTTGTGGATTTTTCTCTAACATTAATCATGCTTCCTTGACTATTATATACATGTCTAAGATTCTTTAGGGTGGCTTTGGAGGATCAAATCAATCCATAGGGTGACTAAAAGCTAGTTGCACATTGTCAAGACTTGAGATTGGCTTGAAGACTTGGGAGAGGCTCCAAAAATGTGGCTTACACCTCCTATAAATTGAAGAAGCTCATATGAGGACAATACACATTTTTTCCATCTTTTTCAAGCTTCGTATTTCATCGTTGTATATTTATCTCATTTGTGCAAAGGTGCTTAAACCTTGTTCAGCTCTTGTTGCTTGTTCTTCATTGTTGTAATTTGGGAGATTGTGAGTCTAACACAAGAGAAACCATACATCGTTGATCTCTTGCTTGTGTTTAGACTAGTGAGAAAGTGTAAACCTCATTACTTCCTAAAACCCACTGTGAGAAAGTTCTTTGAGATAACTTTGTTGAAGTTGTGAGATAGCAAAAAGTTGTTCTTGCTTAGAGCTGAAGTTGTTGTAGTTGCACAAAGTTATTTTGGGCAAGAAGTTGTTGTTGTGGTTGCTTACACTAAGTTGTTAGTGAAGGTATTGTTGTTATTCTTATTAAGAATAATAAGAAAAATAGTTGTTGAAAATCCACTTTGAAAACAAAGTGGCAGTGGAGTAGACTCATTTACGATTCGAACCACTCTATATCGGGTGTATTCATTCATTGTCTCTCATCTCCCATTCTTTACTTTGATTTTGATTTTCATTTGAGTTGTAGATAGCCAAAAAGAGAAAATTCCGCAAAATCGTCCAACACTTTATTCGTCTCCCTCTAGAGTGATTGTCATGGATCTAACAAAATAAACTGACATGACAAAAAAGTTAGAAAGAAAATTCTGACATCTTACTGTCTCATCAGAAATAAAGTTTTCTAACTGTGAAGTTAAAATTTCAAACATGAGAGATGTGCCCTATAAGACAAGTCAACACCATATTCTTAAACATGAATCAAAGAATATGAATTTCATAAAGAAAGACATGCTTTCTGAAAAAATCCCTTAGTTTCAATTGGCTCTCAAGTCTAGTACCTGAAAACCACCTTATCCCCTCACCAACTTTCAACCATTTTCCTTCTGGAGATGCATTCTTCAATGAATCACAAAGAGAGAAAATAAAAATGAAATATAACAAGATGGAGCTAAACAAAGAGCGAACAAGAAAGGAAATATGGGATTGCTCTCTTTCATGCACACCTATAATACAGGTGGGAAGATCAAAATTCAAGTTATTCTTTCCATATAATCTCTTTTTGACTAAAAAAAAAATGGTAGATAATATAGCATGAGTTCAATGTTAGCAATCCAGAACACGTTAAAATGGAGCAAAGATTTATACTTTGGTCTCTAAATAACTACCTTCCTAGCAATTTTTCTTCAACAACTTTACAAGTGGGAAGCCACCAAAAACTCCCTCCACATGTGACTTTAATCTTATTTTGAATTCAGTAAACCTTGAAAAATGTTGCAAACCTTAACGCCTAATGTAATACACTATCCTTCACTAAACATCCTTTGGTGCGATTTTCCACTAGTATTATCAGTGTATGAAACAACTTTCCATTTCTTAAGCTTGAGAACAATTGGGGAAAAGGAAAGGAAGAAATCAGCTGAAATGGACTAACCAAACAACATAAAACACAAATTCAACCGGCACATAGACAACAATAAATTCACAAAACAATGAAACAACACATCAAGAAAGCAACGGAACATCTTAGGTCAACACGACGCACCAAAATTCATCCACGAATCAACGCCGAAACACGTCAGGCCAATTTCCTCACCAAATATCAACGTTCCAATGAAAATTACAATTCGGAAACCAATTATTAACACGAAAGCAGGGAGAAAGAACCTGATAACATGTACCGAGAAGTTGATCCGATGTTACTGTTGAGGTCACTGAAATTCTTCCCTAACGATGAGATATGGCAGCTACAAACCTCACAAGGCCGGAATTTCATTGCGCAGCCCCTTCCTTACGTAGTAACATCCACACGTGCTATGTCATCGAATTCCACAAGGTCAATTTTCACCAAATTCTTGTTTTATAGTACTAAAATTAAGAGAGGGGTCAAATTTTCCAAATTTCTTGCTTTATGGTTATAAATTAAGAAAATACGTAACCGAGAAGAGCAAAGGACAATGGAACGAATTGCGCCGTTTATTACAAGGGGGTTAGGGGAGGCGGGAGGGCGGCGGGGTTGGGGGAAGGAGTTTCAATACATGTAAATTTTTTGTTTGTTTTTGCTTTCAATTTTTATTTTTGGATAGAATGGGTGGATTAGTTGGAAAATCTTTGTTTAAAGGAAATGAAGATTCTAAGGTGATTTAATGGAGAAATAAGGTTAGTCAAATTAGATTAATGTTTCTAAATGGTTGATGATTAATTATTTGCACTTTTATAATATAAGTTTCTGAAATTAAAAAAAGATTTAAACTCGAGTTTTAGGACAGAGAAAATACAAATCTAAAGATTTTTTGTTTTTATAGTGCTATTTTTTTAATAAAGTTAAGATAAAAGAAAACCAGAAGAAAAGATAAGGAGATTATGCGTATGTGTGCTCTATTTTTCCGATTTTTTTAATGATTTTACTATCTGATTTGATTGTTTTGCACTTTTACTAAAACAATTAGATGTATCATATCTATGGAATGATAAACTTGAGCTTACATGAGGTGAGACCCATATCCACTCAAAACCTTAAGGCAATGGGTGGTGGTACCTCATCCTCATATAAGCCATGCATTTTTTCTCAAATTAACCAATGTGGGATTCTCAACACCAGCCCTCCCTCACGTGGCAACATGGCTTGACATACACACGCGCCTTACAACCCGCCCTCAATCACAAACCACAAGCCAGACATGAACATCTGGACCCTCACGTGGCAACGTGGCTTGACATACACACGCGCCTTACAACCCGCCCTCAATCACAAACCACAAGCCAGGCATAAACATCTGGACTTAGGTGAGAGGAAACATTAAGTGGCCAACCATAAGCCATGCATTTTTTCTCAAATTAGCCAATGTGGGATTCTCAACACCCGCCCTCACGTGGCAACGTGGCTTGACATACACACGCGCCTTACAACCCGCCCTCAATCACAAACCAACCCGCCCTCAATCACAAACCACAAGTCAGGAATGAACATCTGGACTTAGGTGAGGGGAAACATTAATTGGCCAACCATGGGTCAGGCAAGGGGTGAGTCCACATTTTTAAAAATACTCTGATACCATGTTGAAACTTGGGCTTACATGAGGTGAGACTCATATCCACTCAAAACCTTAAGACAATGGGTGGTGGTACTTCATCCTCATATAAGCCATGCATTTTTCTCAAATTAGCCAATGTGAGATAGTTTAATACCTAACCTCAATTCTGACTTAGGAAATGAGATTTGATTTTATTTGATTATGATACATTATACTGGTATTGATCGACAGAGCCGAACAACAACAAAAAATAAGTTAAGTTAGAAAACTGTATGATAGACGGTAACTATCTTGTACGGTTCGGGGTTAATCGGCGTATGAATAAAAGAGAAGAATCTTTGGCTCTATCGAACATACAAGGAATTGGAGGTAACCTTTAATAAGGAACAGTCACTTACGAACGAAATTAGCATCAAATACATCGAGAGATTCATGGTGTATTTTGCTATCATTGACGTGGGCTACAATAAGAACGTACATTTCTTACGATAGAAAAAGACAAACTTTTTTTAGTACATGATGCCTTTCTTATGATAGAATTTCCTTTAGAACATTAAAGTTTGCTCTAGATTGGCAACACCTATAGCGTGTGTAAACTACTATATTGAAAGAAACGAATAAATAAAGTACAAGATCAAGTAAGCTAAACATAGTTCAATGAATCTGAATAATATAAATTATAAAGGAAGATATGAGAAAAACTTATACTGAGGCTTGTAAAGAAAATATCCTTAAAACATATTTGTCTCTCTCGGTAGAATATACGATGTTGAATACCTATATGTCTCTTAGGATATTGCAGATGAAGAGCTCCGACAGAGACTAGAAAGATGCCGGAAGTTTTGGGAGACATTACCCAAAAGGGAGATCGGACCGTTTCATCACAATCCCTTCATTCACTTTTCCACCGTACAAACACGTGGCAGCAATGCCCTCATCTAGCCTCACCACCCTTCCTCTGCGTGTCGTGCGGTGGTGAGAGGAGTGTAGGTGAGGGAATCCAAACTCACCAAAAGGATAATCTCTGAAATCAAGTAGTATGACAAGATGGAGTACGAGATATGCTTCATGTGGTCCCATAAGGGGAAGGTAAATTCAATGATTGTGGAAGTAATAGTTTAACCCCTTATTTACTTAGGCATCCTAATTCTGGCAGTGACAATGATTGTAAGTTACCATTGTATCATAGGCTTCTGAAATCATAGCCCTCCTAACTTCAAGGAAGATCCTCAGCTTCACGAGCAACTCAGGGAATTGGCTGGAGATTCGGTACTTCAGTAACTTGAATGTATGTTATTTTTCTCTGCTCTCTTTTTTGATCTGGTTTATTCTTATGGGTCGGTAAGGTTTTCACTAACCAAACAAACAAGATCAACAAAACAAAAATGCCGAGATGTGATGGAAATCACTGTCCTTAAAAGCAATTTCGCCTCTACAGGTTGAGCAAGGTGAACTACAAGCGAATGCTTCATATGATTTTGTCAAAATGGTAAAACATAGCAATACAGTAGAGTTGAAGGAATTTTCTGTATGTATATTCATATCAATTGTACACCTATTTGTAGTAGCCAGTTAGGCTTGTACAAGGAAAAACAAATCAAACGTATCAATCTACACTAATGTCAATTGCTATAATTTCGGTCCTATAATTGTGATATTGATTACAATAATTACACCTCAATCTTCTTGTTATGGTATGTACTACTACTTTCCATTCTCACACTCCCCCTCAAGTTGAATCGTAGGGTCTACGACGTTCAACTTGCACAATGTGGTTGAAAAAGACCTTCCATTGACAGCTTTAGTCAACACGTCAGCTAGCTGATCCTCGGAGCGGACAAAAGGTAAGAAGATGAGTCCTGAGTCCAACTTTTCTTTAATAAAGTGTCTATCGATCTCCACATGTTTGGTGCGGTCATGTTGTACTGGATTCTCTGATATGCTGATAGACGTTTTATTGTCACAAAACAGTGGCGTAGGCTGATTTACGGGCAGGCCCAAATCCTTGAACAGCTTGTGCATCCATAGCACTTCTGTAATTCCTTTAACAATCCCTCGAAACTCTGCCTCGGCGCTTGAGAGGGCAACGACCTTCTGCTTCTTACTCCTCCATGTGACAAGGTTTCCTCCAACAAGGGTAAAATACCCTGAAGTAGACTTTCTGTCCACGAGATTTCCTGCCCAGTCAGCATCTGTGTAGGCCTGGATGTCGAGATGTCCATTGTCCTGAAAAAGAATACCTCGACCAGGAGTATGTTTTAAATATCGTAAAATACGCATAACAGCATCCATATGATGTTCTTAGGGTGCATGCATAAACTGACTAACCAAGCTTACAGAGAATGCAATATCAGGACGAGTATGAGACAAATAAATTAACTTACCAACCAGTCGCTGATACTGACCTTTATCTGCAGGGGTTGCTCCATCAATTACCTGTAATTTATTATTTTGCATCATAGGGGTATCACATGGTTTACAGTCGAGCATACCTACCTCAGTGACAAGATCCAGTATGTATTTTCGCTGTGAAATGTAGATTCCTGTTTTTGACCTAAGGACCTCGATTCCAAGAAAGTACTTGAGACCTCCTAGATCTTTCATTTCAAACTTTGTGAACAAATATTGGCGCAATCGGGTCATTTCCTCCTTATCGTCACCCGTAATGATCATGTCATCAACATATATTATTAGGCACGTGACCAGATCTCCTCGTCGCTTTATGAACAATGTATGGTCTGCATTGCTTTGGGCATAGCCATCCTTTTTCATTACCTCGGTGAACCTGCCAAACCAAGCTCGGGGCGACTGCTTCAGACCATAAAGAGACTTCCTAAGTCGGCACACTTCATTCTTCTTGAATTCTGTTGAAAAACCGGGAGGTGGTTCCATGTAGACTTCTTCCCTCAGATCCCCGTGGAGAAATGCATTTTTTACGTCAAACTGTCTTAGTGGCCATTGTCGTACTGCTGCAACTGCGAATAAGACTCGAATGGTGTCAATCCGGGCTACTGGTGAGAAGGTCTCAGAGTAGTCTATGGCATATGTTTCTGTGTATCCCTTAGCTACCAAACGGGCCTTGTGTCGTTCTATACTTCCGTCAGCTTTGTACTTTGTAGTGAACACCCATCTACACCCAACTGGTTTCTTTCCGGAAGGTAAGGCACACTTTTCCCATGTTTCATTCTTTCGGAGAGCATTCATTTCGTTAAGCATAGCAGTTTTCCATTCTGGCCGTTTTAGAGCTTCATCAACATTTTTT
Source organism: Eustoma russellianum (assembly GCA_036186865.1). Lineage (NCBI taxonomy): Eukaryota > Viridiplantae > Streptophyta > Magnoliopsida > Gentianales > Gentianaceae > Eustoma > Eustoma russellianum. The sequence continues at coordinate 32,291,407 of AP025057.1, forward strand.
GGAATTTCCTCAGAGCACAGTACTCCAAAGAAGCCTTGAGCAACGTCACTAACTTTGTTTCTGTAATGTTTTAGAGGATATCTTGAGGTTCTGGAGATTCTGTCAGGGGAGTATCGATCTGGTGGTATTCCTCTGTTTTCCCTTGGAGGTAAGGTTCTGACCTCCTGCTGTTCCTGTAATGTATTAGTGGGACACATGGGGGGTTCTGAAGAATTTTTGGGATCGTATGGGAGCATTTCGGGATCGTATGGGAGCATAGCAGAAGTCTCATTACTATTGTTATCAGGAAACGAAAGAATAGATTGCTCATTATCATTACCATTTCTTACCTCTGACAGGGCATTCGTTTCTGTTTGACCATTGGGTGGTACATCTGCAGTGGGTAATCCTGTGTCGGGAGCTATAGCACAGTCGGCGCCATCTACTGACCGTGTTGGAATGGTCTCCGAGCAGTTATAGTATGACAGCCAATCTAGGGTTCCATCACTAGCATAGGGCTCCCCCTGAACCCGAGATTGGGTAGGATAATAGAATTCGGTTTCAACGAAGGTGCAATTCATGGTAATATGGATACGGTGGGTTCGAGGGTTATAGCAACGGTAACCTTTTTGGATGGTGACATAGCCAACAAATATACATGTGTCGGCACAGGGATCAAGTTTGGTGCGCTCACTTTTATGGGTATGGACAAAAACGGTACAGCCAAACACTTTTGGGGGAAGGGTGCATATAGAGGGAATGGAGTGTTGAGTGGATAATATCTGGAGAGGTGTTTGTAATTGGAGGGCCTTAGTAGGTAGACGATTTATGAGGTAGGCCGCAGTGGATATTGCCTCGGGCCAAAAACTCATCGGGACACGTGACTCAAACATCAAGGCTCTAGCCATTTCCAAGAGAACTCGATTTTTTCTTTCAGCTACCCCATTTTGTTCGGGGGTGTGTGGACAAGAGGTTTGGTGAATAATCCCATTTTCAGACAAGAACTGTTGTAATTCCCCATCTACATATTCACCCACATTATCAGACCGTAAGATTTGGATGGAGGTATGATATTGTGTTTTGATCATGTTATAGAATGTGCGAAATTTTTGTGAGACCTCAGACTTATTTTTGAGAATGTATAACCATGTCATTCTGGAGAAATCATCCACAAAAAGTACATAATATCGGAAACCAAGAGGGGTATTGTATGGAGAAGGACCCCACACATCAAAATGCACTAGAGAAAAAATACGATCAACACGAGTATTATTTTGAGGGTACGAGGCCCGAGTAAGTTTGGCCCGAAGGCAAGTATCACACTGCAAAGTAGTAGTTTTAGAATTAAATAAAGTAGGAAATAAGTGCTTTAAATATGCAAATGATGGATGACCTAGTCGACGATGCCATAGCCATAACTGTCGGCTACTAGTCCCGGTGGCCAGATTAGACTGTCCCTGTTGCGCCACCGCATCGACAAAGTACAACCCACGGCGTTCAGTACCACGCCCAATGATCTCCCTGGTACGAATGTCCTGTAAGAGGCAAAAAGATGAGTACATGAGAACAACACAATCCAATTCTTTCGTAAGCTGACTAACAGATAGTAACTTAGTCGAGAGTGCAGGAACATAGAGACAGTTGTTCAAGGTGATATTGGGTGTAATGGAAATGGTGCCTCCTCCTATAACCGGAATGGATGTGCCATCAGCGGTTTCAACACTCCGTTTTATAGGAGGGGTATGGGTACAAAAGTCATTTGGGTCGTAAGACATAGTATCGGTGGCTCCGCAGTCAAATATCCAGGGACTGGTAATTTTGGTGTTGTGACAGGAGGATTTTGGGAGACTGGACATTTTGTGGGCAGTGGAGGCAATTTTCTGAAGGTGGGGGTCACAAGGGATATTCTGGTGAATTTGGGGGTTGTTATGGTCATTAGCTGGAAATGGGGGGCCTGTGTGGAATTGCGTGAAAGATAAGGGGGGTTATATGGGTTTTCAGGTTTCCCAGGGTCCTGTATACAATTAACAGAAACAGCAGGAGTCTTATCGGGATTATTAGAAATAATAGGGGGCATTGGGGTAAATACCGAAGGGGTATGGGTATAAAAGGAGGCAGGGTTAGGGTCTGATACCCTAACCCTAATACCTGCGGCGGCAGCACTCACGCCTCCTTCTTCTCCGTTGTGCTCTGTCCACTGCTGGAGGTTTCTGGGCTTTTCTCCGGTTGAATCAGCTCCCTCCTGGTTGCTGTCACCATCTCCGGTGACCTGTGCAGCAGAGGCCTGGTTCTTTTTCTTAAATTCCTCCCACCAATCGGGAAATCCATGGAGTTTGAAACACTTTTCCCTGCTATGTCCCTTTTTCTTACAATGTGAGCATTCAAGGTTATTTTTCTCCTCCCCCCGCCGTGATGGTGGACCTGAGCGGGGGTTGTTTCCCCCTCCTCTTTTCGATGGTTCGAAGGTGTTCTTGCTCTGGCTACCCGTCCCTTTCCCAGTGAGTCCCTGTCCCAAGCTCACCCCCAATGAAGGTTCTGAGGGGGTGATTTTTAGCAGTCTGTCCTCCGTGTCAGACCTGCGAAGTTCACTATAAGCGGCCTCTGCAGTTGGCCTCGGGTCCCTTTTCAATATTTCTTTCTTGGTGGCTGCAAATCTGTCATCAACAGCCATCAAGAGTTGATACAGTCTCGGTTCTTGAATAAACTGGTTAAAACGCTGAATGTCCTGTGGACACTCCATAGGATTGGGGCTTTTGTTGTCAATCGTGCGCCATAGATTCTGGAGTTGATTCCAGCAATCATCTAGAGAATTGTTGCCTTGTTTCAGAGTGTATGCCCGTTTGTGTAAGTCAAAGGTTTGCAACGGATCTACCCCTGATCCGTATGTAATCGCCAGTCCTTCCCACAGTGCCTTTGCGGTGGGATAACTAGATGCATTATTGACCAAACTTTCATCCATGTTGTCAATCAACCACGTGAAAACAAGTTGGTCATCTTGTTCCCACTTGGCATAGTTTGGGTCAGTTGGCAGGGGGGGTGGAGGAACCCCTGTGATGTGGGTGCTCCTCCCCCTGCCTAAGATGGCTCTGCGCATTAAATTGCACCATAGAGGGTAATTCCCAGAATTTAGTTTTACCTTGAGTACTAGATTGTCTGATACCGTGGGGGTTGGAACGAAATTTTGGGATGCAGGAACGAGTTGGGTCTGTAAAAATTTGGCAAATTCAGCGGAGAGGTCAAAATTGTCAGGGAGTTTGGGCATTTTGTTGGATGATTCTGGTGTTTCTGATGGATTTTCTGGATTTTGTGACATATTTGTTCTGGGTTTTTGCAGGTTATGAGAAATCTGGGGGCAAGTAGATTAATCTGGGTAACCAGATGATCAATGGTAAGGACAGGTATTACACAGAGACTGCACTTGGCAGAGAAAGGATTAAGAACAGATGCTGCCGTGAGGAACGGTAGCAATAAAGGCAATGATGAGTTTGAATCTGAGCCTAATCATTCAAACACTCAAACAGATAGGAATATTTCCTGCTCTGATACCATGTCAAAATGGTAAAACATAGCAATACAGTAGAGTTGAAGGAATTTTCTGTATGTATATTCATATCAATTGTACACCTATTTGTAGTAGCCAGTTAGGCTTGTACAAGGAAAAACAAATCAAACGTATCAATCTACACTAATGTCAATTGCTATAATTTCGGTCCTATAATTGTGATATTGATTACAATAATTACACCTCAATCTTCTTGTTATGGTATGTACTACTACTTTCCATTCTCACAGATTTAACGGCTTCTCTTGTTCGTTTGCTCTACGAGAAAGGGATTGAACTTGCAAGAAAAATGTTTGATAGTAGAAGAGAATAGAGATAGTGGAAGAAAGAAACTTGCTGAAAATTTTTCAGATTTTGTAAAGATGTTGTATATAGTTCAATATACCAAGGTATCCTATATATATACCTTGGGTTGTGTTAAAACAACTAATAAAACTCATTTCAACATATTAGAACTCCTCCTAGTGAGTTGCATGTGTGAAGGGAGATGAACCTTGGATCAAAAGATGCAATTCAAAATGAAAAGTTCTGACTGTTGGCACATCGATCGATCGATTTCGAACAAAAACTTCCAACTTTGCATCCTGCCAACATAGATCGATCGATGTACGTGATCGATCTATGTTGGACAGAGAGTTCTAGCTTTGCATCCACACCATATCAATCGATCGATGTCATCCACATCGATCGATGTCATCCACATCGATCGATCGATGTCATCGATCTATGTCCAACAGAACAGTCAACTTCATTTCAGCTTTCACTTAGTTCGATTCAACTTACACATGGATCGATCCAAGTGATTTATTATAAGTTTAAAGTGTTCAAATAATCTTTCAATCTCTCAAACAACATCATACATGTTTCTATATAAGTTTGGACCAAATTTAGTACTTTAGACATACTTTTCAAACATTCACTTCAATTCTTTATACTTTTCTCACTTCAATTGTTTATTTCATTTGCAGGGTCGGTTGTTTGCCCTTCAGGGTATTGGAAGTGTGTCGTCAGTCGAACACGATGGTACTCATTATTTACTAACAGTCAGCGCTGTGGATACTGGTGATTCTGGCGCTCGAAAAATGGTGAAGGTCAAGGTTGTTGATGATAGAGCTCTGGATGTGGAGTGCAAGCTTTGAGAGTCTCTCTATCTGTTAAATTCCTCTCGATTGCTTTAGTAGAAGTGCCTTAATTTATCTTCCTGCAGTGCATCTGAACTTTTATGTTTCAAGTCTATATTATGTTTATGTCTTGTCTGTGTCTGTTTTTTTTGCTAATGCCCTTCTGTTTTGCCATCTCAAGTGTATACTGTTTGTCTCAGCTTATACTGTTTGTGTCTTGTCCGTTCGTATGCTAGATATTAGAGAGGGGCCGGATCGCTTCGCGATTTGATGTATGTTTTGTTAGTTATTTTTTTTTTCTATAATGATTCGTGAGCTAGAAATATAAGTCGTAACATGCTATAGAAAAGATAACAAGACTAGTGTGGCTTGTTTTAGATTGTCAGAGTGAGTTTATTATCTTCGTTTTACAGTTTTCCTAGGATCTTAGGATATCTTAAGAATACAGTAGGGAATGGACTTATGTTCAAGAAGAATGGACACCTTGACATCGAGGCATACACAGACGCTCTCCAATAGTGCAGCAGAATGGGGCCGGAGAGTCGTTAGATCGACCAAGATAGAATGGAACTGTTTTTGATTGAGACTGAAGATATAAGAAAGATGCTAAGGCCGATAATCCTGACGTTAAGAATCTCGAAAAAGAGTTCCAATAACAGCTCCGAGGGATCAACTAAGTTAACGATAAAGTTTGCTGGCTGAGAGCTGTACGAACGGTAACGTTCACGTAGGGTTCCGTGAGAAGAGCGGCTCGTTTATTCAGCATCGGACACTCCGTGGAATGAAAAAAACGTAGTACAATCACGCGGTGAATGTGTGATATCTGGGAATTTTTTTTTATCTTTTCCGTTTGAATTTTATTTTTGTCTGGTAAGCTGGACGATGAATGTAGTTTAGATGTTTTTAGAGTATGAATATGGCTTCATCTTCTTTCTTGCTGCCTTCAAGAAGCATGAGCTTATGGGACGCAGTCCACCAGATGAGCTTTTTTGGAAGATGCATTAGTGAAAAATAATCATTTTTCAGTTATACCTCTATACTTGTGGGGGCTTAATGCTCGGCTGTATATCGTTAGGGTCTGGGGAAGGTAACTGGTAGGCAGACAATACCTTGTCCTAAGGGATATAGAGTCTGATTTCAGTAAGACTTCCGGTTCTATATGTATCTGTATAAATGACATAATACAATTACGATTTGCTTCTGGGGTTCACAGCTGTTTCTATTTTACTGGTTCCGCACAAAATTTGAGGAGCGCTTCAATTTGCAGGTTGAATACTAATGAAAATTTCTGCTTCTCTAATCAACTTAAAATGATGTGATATAATACGGTAAAATCGTTATATCTTGTCCAATAATATGATTAATTTGACAAGATAATATGAACATATGTCCAGTTGGTCTTTCTCATATCCCAAGTCTAATATTAGGAGTATGACCAACAATATCATAATAGTTCGATCAACAAAGAACATTAAGCCTCGTAGTATGTGTAAACAACATCTCGAGTACATCAAATGAGAAAACTTAAACTACAAAATACTCAACTTTGGATAGTCTCATGAAGTTCATCACCTAAAGAGAATATAGACACAAATGAGCAAGCTCAGTAAGCGATAGAAATCTCCTAACACCCTCCATAGTTCTACCTTTTTATATCATACCTTAGACATAACATAAACACTCATCCCTATTCTTAAAAGTGCACATATAACACCATATGTTTCAGTTCTAAGAAAACATACATACATATAGCCCATATAGCATATTTTTCCTTTTCATTCTTTTTTCGTTTCATTTCGTTATGTTTCATTGCTTTTCGTTCTATTCCGTTCTATTCCGTTCCATTCCATTTATAAATTTCTTCAGTCTTTTCCTATCATAAAAGAGACCCCAACCACTTATGCTCATTATTGATGGCGTTTTTTTATCAACAAATATGACATGGAACATGTGAATTTATGTCACAAATAGGAAGAGATAATACTTTAAGAAGTTGTCTTACCCTTAGGGTGACCCTCATCTAGTCTCACCACCCCCTTACTGTCACGTGTCGTGCGGTCATGTGTCACCGCATCCCCTTACGGTAAGGTGATCCTATCCCTCCTTAGTGACCTTTATTTGATCCAACAACCAACCAACTTGTGTTGATTGAAAAAGACTTCTTCCACACCATTTTGTTGTACATTGCAGCCACCCCCTCCCATGTGCACCAAAAACTTTCTCGTATCACTAATATTGTGATGCTTCATGTTAAGTCTTATGTGCAGTCTTTCACTCAACCGTGTTAGTGCTCTTTTCACATTTGAGAAGCCGAAAATGAAACGGCTTTGACCTTTTTCTTCTAGAGGGAGTAATCACAAAAATGTATTACAATTAGAGCGGTTCAACGAACCGAAAAGTTCGCAAACAATTCGAGTTCGGTTCGCAATTCATTCAGTAATTGTTCGTAAACAAACCGAATTCGAACAGCTGTTTAGGTTCGTTTACTAAAACGAGCTGAACTATTCGTGAACTATCGGCTCGTCTAATCAGTTATAGTGTTATCAAGCCGAACTCGAACCAATTTTAAAGTTTGTTTAGCCAAACAGTTCGTTTAGCTAAACGAATCTGAATTCGAAAATTTAGTATTCGGTTCGTTAACACTCCTACTTAAAATGTGAAAATAAAAGACAAAAGTCAAAGTGAAAATGATTTCAATCAATCAAGAAAGAGTGTATAATTCTTACGTTTCTTCAGGTTTTCTTGTTGGCTTGCGTCGTTCCGACATTTGTAAGTTTTTTCATGTACGTTGAACTGTAGTAGTCTTTAGTGCTTAGACATGTTATAATATGGTCAGATAAAATGGTTATAAACTATAATGTTTCTTGAAATAAATATCATTCATAGTCACCTCCAACTTGAGTTGGAGGAAACAATTAAAAAACCACGTCATGCACTTGCATGCACGTCTGTACTTATGTTTTTTCGCCTGAAATTTTGTTCATCTCCACACTTATACACTTGGCTAGGCTGCAAAATTCGTATTGGTGATGATGATTGAAACGAGTGATAGCTCTTCGATACAAAACATTATATACTATATGTTGGAGAAAATTGAAGAGACATAGGTTTGCTCAAGTTGCAAACTTGGTTTGTAACATACTTTGAGCTTAATTGTAATTAGTTTCATTAACGATAAATAGAAAGTAATAAACTCAACTTTGAGCTTAATTGTAATTAGTTTCATTAATGATAAATAGAAATTAATAAACTCTTAATTATCTATGTAACAAGTAGATGATTTTAGGCTTTGCAATCACTCAATTACGATACCAGATGAATGAGAAATTAATGCTCAACGTATGAGTAAAATAAGTAGAAATTGGCAAAATCGATGATGTGACCTCGTTAGGGAGAGACGCATCATCACTTTGAGGAAATATCATGTTAGACAAATGAATTGAGTTAGCCACCAAATGTAGTGCAAAAATGGTCACTTTAGATGTGCCCTAAGGGCATGAGAAGTTTTGACTGGAGGAAAGACCAACAAGATTGCCACACGCACGCACGCACGTTGCCACCCACCCGGCCGGCCGGCTCAAGTCTGGGTTGCGGGCCGGTTCCTATCTTTTTGGAGAAATTTATTTAAATATTTCCTGGAAAATAATTTAGAAATCGGTTATTTAACCGTAATTCAAACTGAAAGCGGTATTTAAAAATCGGTTAAGCTTAACCGATTTTCCTATTTTCAAGTCACACGGATCGCGATCTGGCTGTAATGAGCAGTCTGAGTGGTTATCTGATCCAACACTCCAGTTTAAACTGGCAACGGTTATCTGGCCCAACCGTGTAAATATGATCCGACGACTGTAGTTAAACTGACAATTAACCACCCTAATCGGTTTTTTCTCCATAAATACTAGGCTAACACAGACCTCTGGGATCACTCGATTTTCTCCTCTCCTTCTCTGCATACATGTTCTCTTCTGCTCTCTTCTCCTTCTACATTTTGCATCAAATGCGAGAGAAGTCGAGGCACTCGAAAGTTTGCTGAGGTTCAAGTCGTAGCAGTACCGCTCGACTGAACAGGTACCCGTTGTATCCTGAGAGACGATTGCTAACACCGGTTGGACACACTATATCGAAGCAATAAATCTCATGGACAGAATCCTCGACTCGTCCCGGGTTTGATCTACTGCTTACTGTTTTTACATGTGCACACACTACTACTGTGGTTTGGTACAGAATTGTTGACTCTAACACTATATATATACACACACACATACACACACACATACATACATATATGTATACGTACGTACATACACACACACACACACATATATATACATATATATATATATACATATATATATATATATACATATATATACATATATATATATATATACACACGTGTGTGTGAATGCGTGTGTAGGTACATGTATATGTATGCAAATGTGGCTGAAAAGTTCGCATTTATTTAAAGTGCGAAAACGAAGTAGTCCTTTGTTTTTGAAAGGTGGAAAAAGCTTCCCTTAAAGCCATCATAGTCAAATTAAAGAAATTGGGCGATCGAACTCTCAACCAGCCTATTAAATAAAAGTGAGCACATCCATGCCGTGACGTTAATCTTTAACTCATAACTACTGTCCACTTTATGTGTCAAAATCCCAGTTATTTGCTAGTAAAACATGTAGCGATTCGGTCATGATCACAGTTAATCACATGTGATCAACTTTTAACACGTAACTAAGATGATAATTTCCAAAATCAAATTTGTACAAAATCAAATCAAATCAAATATGACAGCGTTATTAGGAAGGAGAAGTTTAATGAGATGAAGCTTGCAGTATTATTTTTCACGCCATTCATTGACATGTCTATTGTATATTTTAACTAAGTGTAACGCTAATATGTACCCTCTCCGTCCAAAAATATTGGTATAGTTTTTATTTTGGTTTGTCTCAAAAACATTGTTTGATTTTTAAAAATAGTAATGTACTAGTATCAATGTTTTCTACTACTTTCTTAATTGACACTTACATGATTTCTCTAGTTTAGCTCAATTAATCAACTAAAGGTAGAATAAGCACAATGACTAAAATAGTTTGATTTTCTTAAATTATGCTCAAGTCAAACTATGACAATGTTTTTAAGATTCAGAGGTACACACACATATATAAAAAAATTGAAGGCGTGTTTATGAAATATGCATCGTGACAGTTATTTTTTAAAACTTTTTACATTCGTCACTGTCAACATGTCAATCTCTTCACTTATATATATATATATATATATATATATATATATATATATATCTTAGTAACTAATGAATAACTATCAGATAACGAATAGTTAATTCTTGACAATTTTAAGACTTACCAATATCCTAATTGAGAAAAGCTTATTTAGAGAATCGAATATATTTTTAGTTTTGAATTTTGGTTTATTGGATAAGAGGAGGAAAGTTGTTTTATAATCTTGAATTTGGTTTGAAGTTTTGAATTTTATACAGTTAAAGTTGTTTTCTAAGCTTGAAATCACAAGTTCGAGTGGTAGAAACAGATTTTTGTACAAAGTATAGAGTAAAGTTGCGTACATCAGCGAAACGATCTGGTCCCTCTCCGGATCCTACATAAACGCTGAAGCCTAGTATATGAAGAACGTTTTTTTACTTTGGACATAATATCCTTTTGTTTTGTTAGAAATCGGAATAACACAACTCATTCCATCATCAAAAATTTATAATTGCAACCAATCAAACAACAAATCATAATCCCCGGGTGTTTCAAAAGACAAACGATAGAATTTGAGACACAGGAAGATTATTTATTTCTGGTTGTGTTTCAAAACTTCAAACCATAATCTTAGAATATCAATTTTGTCTTTCTTGAACTTGTGAGGACTTCTCATCAATATCTCCAAGTATCATCCGAATCCCACCAATGGTCTTTTATATCCTAGTTTATGATGTACTATTTATAAACAACATATAAAACAAAAGTAAAATCTTTGAAAAAAAATAAAAATTATTTCATTTGGTGTTGAAGTAAGGCGTTTCCGGTGTACTATGCACTCGTGTTTCCGCAGGATCTGGAAAAGGACCGGATCGCTTCGTGATCTGATGTACGCAGCTTTACTCTATATTTTGTGCAAGAAGTTGTTTTCGCGACTCAAACATGTAATCTTAATGTCACAAAACAGAAATTCATGATGATGAGCTCGAACAGAAAATGGTGTTCAAACTCTGTTCATTAACCTTTTATCCGAGCCGAGCTCGAGGTCGAGCCCGAACCAAACAAGCCGAACAACCGAACGGCTTGGTTCATTTACAGCCATACCTGCATCTAGCATCACCATTCCCTTGCTGACATGTGTCACGTGGTCACAAAGAGGGTAATGAAAGTAAGGGCGAGGAGATCTCAACCCAGCAAAGTGCTAAAGACCAATTAATTTTTGTTGCTGCACCAATGACCAACCTGGCAACCAGCCCGTTATTCGTTTGTCTAATCTCATCACACGTACTCATTTCATTTTCAGAAAAAGAAATAACAATAATAATGAGTGCCTACTGCCTAATGAAAACTGAACACCTGTATTTTCTTAACCAAAAATAGATAAATTATTGTGTTAGTGAAGTTTGATCTGCAGATTGGAGCTTATGATAAAATCGTCTAATATACAGAGATTGACTTATCTGATCAGTCAAACTCAAAAATGATTCATTAAAACTGTTTAACCTGACACATAAACGATCCACCAAAAACAGAACTGACTCTTCAACCCGTTATACTCAAAAAAAAAAAAAAAAAATTGGGCATATTAATTTGAACCCGACTTACCAACATGTCAGGTCAAATTTGAGTTTGTCTTTTGAAACCCGCATACGTCAACTCGAATCTGATATGTTTTCGCTCCCAAATAAAAGCTTTGGTTCAAATCCAACTCTCATTGTAGCAATATTCTCCCTTTAACAATGATCTGCATTCAAAAAGGAAAAAAAGAAAAGTTCATGTGTAATTTTGTCTTGAAAATTAAACCAATATCATCACGTTTGTCTTTCAATAGAGGCAACGTTGACAATGAGGGGTACGCGCATGACATAGTTTAGTTGGTTTTGGAGGAGCAAATTTGATACAATGTGCAAGGTTTGAGTCTCGCAGCCTGCAATGTTGGGGCAACATCTTCAGATTCTAATGAGGGCTTTGAGGATGACTCCTTGTAAGTCTGTAAACACTGTGTCTCTTCCTTAGCAGACCGTTAAATACCTGATTTACAGCTGCCTTGTCGGGCCAAGGTGGGGGCCTTGAGGTTGGCGAAACAACCTTTTCTACGTTGACAATGAGGGGCAAAGATTGGGTTGGATTTTCTCACCCCCACTTTTATCATCCTCTTTGTGACCACGCGACACGTGGCAGCAAGGAAGGGTGGTGAGGCTAGATGAGGGTCACCTGTATCTAGCCTCACCACCCCTCCTTAGTGGCACGTGTCGCGCGGTCACGCATCACCGCACCCTCTTGCGGTGAGGGAATCCTATCCCATCAAAGATGGCATGTCAAAGGCGGGGGTGACAGGCTGGAAAGGTCACCTGGACCATTTCCTTTCTGTTATTTTCCAAAATTTTCGAAAAATTAGAAAAGCCAAACACAAGCTTCAAATTCCTTTGAAATTTTGGAAGGATAAATAAACGCATAAAATCAACCTTCCTACGAGATCCCAAACCATAGGCACAAAAGCTCCAATCTGCAGATCAAAATCAAAGGTCCTATACTTCAAATTCAAAGACATCGGTTACGTTGTTTCTGAATATTTACATGTCACTGATTCATAATTGAAAAGGTACGTTCTGTTTCGTTTTGATGAAGTTTCTTCGTTGTTTTTGGAGATTCAGATGTTTATCTGGGGGGGGGGGGGAACTTGGGATTGTATGATAATGTGGTGTACTACTGGGGAAATTTGAAGGATATCCAGCCGTCTGGAAGTGTGATGCAATGGTTGGGTAGTGTTTTGTTATTGAATGCTTCGATTAGATCTACTTTTGTATTTTTCTTAAGTGGAGGACTTGTGTATGTATGAGAAAAGGCGTAGATTGTGGATCTCCTTTTCAATTGTTCCGGTTTGTTTTCTTACTTCCGGTTGGATGCATTTTTCAGAAGGTTACGCATTTTAGCTTTTTTTTAGGCCTACTTTTTGTCGACTAACAGAAAAAAAAAATCTCATTTTTTGTGTTCTTTTGCTCATTGATCTGTGTTTTTATCATCTGGTACATGTACATGTAATTATGTGCATTCTTTTCCTGTACAATTCTCTTCCGTGTGTTTTTGTTATTGTGTGTTGTTGCTTGAAAGCTTTGGGTGATGAAGGTTGCAGAACTGCAATTGGTGGTATAATTAATTTTATATTTCTCAAAATATAAAATTGGTGGTATTGGCAATGATCATTGACTTGGTTGGATGTGCAGAGGAGGAATGCAACTTTCTGGTGTATTTTGGTGAAGCCCACGCACTTGCAAATTTTTTTAGTTGAACTGATTGGAAGTACTTAGTCAATTGCAATTTGACTTCTTGTTAAAAACGAGAGTGAACTTTTCAACATGGTTGCTGCGGCTGCTACTTCTGCAATTTTTCAAGTCGCTTCTCCGACGCCTGAATCTGGTGTAAAATCATCTGGAAAATTTGGGGGAAGCATACCTTCAAGTATTGATACTCGGAGGAGTAGGTCAAAATCCGCTGCTTCAGGGAGATTACATGTGAGTGCCAGTGCTCAAGCCCCTTCCAAAGTCAATGGGACTAAAGTCGGCCTCCATAAGATTGACGACGATGTGACTCCATCTCATGCTCCTAGGACCTTTATCAATACACTGCCTGATTGGAGCATGCTTCTGGCTGCCATTACGACCATTTTCCTTGCAGCTGAGAAGCAATGGATGATGCTTGAGTGGAAACCAAAGCGACCTGACATTCCCACGGACCCCTTTAGTTTAGGGAAGATTGTACAGGATGGTCTTATTTTTCGTCAAAATTTCAGCATAAGGTCATATGAAATAGGCGCTGATCGGACTGCTTCTATAGAAACTATTATGAACCATCTACAGGTGCGCTCAAGGATTTAACTGAGATCTGTTCAGAGTGCAATCCTCTTTTCAGCTTAAAGAAAAAATTGCAGTACTGGAAGATTTGTTTTATTGCTTCTAAAGTCATTCTTGTAAAATATGAAATGATAATGCAGGAAATTGCTCTTAACCATGTTAAAACTGCGGGACTCTTAGGTGATGGCTTTGGTTCAACCCCAGAGATGTGCAAAAGAAATTTGATTTGGGTGGTCTCCAAAATGCAGGTTGTGGTGGACCGTTATCCTACTTGGTGAGTTGGGTGCATTTTACTTCTTCATACCACTTATAAAGTTATTGACTCTTTCCTTGTCAAGGTTGTCATGTTAGAGTTTGCTTAGTTTTCACCAGCTCCTTCTGAGCTTTCATACTGACGGATCATTGTCTGCATTGTCTGGGATGGAACATGCTTTACCAAATTGTAGATACTGATGACTAGGTTTCCTTTTTGCTAGGGGTGATACTGTACAAGTGGACACTTGGGTTGCAGCATCAGGGAAGAATGCAATGCGCCGAGATTGGCTTCTCAGTGATGCTAAAACAGGAAAAATATTAACCAGAGCATCAAGGTAGGAAGGCCAATATGTGTTATACACTAAGAGTATCTAAAAGTTGCTGGTTGGTTATTTTGTCACCTTAATCTTATCAACTTTGTTCTTTACTCTTGCAAATTAGCTGGTGTTCTCTGGGCTTTTTCCAATATTCTTTTTGCAGTTTAATTTTGGTAGCATTCACCAAGTAGTCTTTTTCTGATTGTGGGACTGTAACTTATTACAGTAATTGGGTGATGATGCATAAAGAAACAAGGAGGTTGTCCAAGATTCCGGATGAAGTTCGAGATGAAATAGAAAGCTATTTTGTGGATTCACCTCCTGTTGTTGATGAGGATAACAGGAAGTTACCAAAACTAGATGATAAAACAGCCAACTCGATTCGTTCTGGTTTAACTGTAGGATCTTATTGTTCTTTGATTTTTATTTTTCATCTTTCATCCTCTTTCCATGTGCTATTTTTATTGAACAACTTACTGGTAAATGTTGCACAGCCAAGATGGAGTGATTTGGATGTGAACCAGCATGTGAATAATGTGAAATACCTCGGGTGGATTTTTGAGGTACTCATTTCCCTTTGTGCGTTTTATTCTTTAGATGGATAAAAAATTTTGGGACAAAAGCCATACTTTTCTGCTTCCTAATTCTTTGTTTCTTTCTTTAACCTATTCGAGGAAGATTCAAGTTCATTGTGCTTTTAATTGATACTTCAGAATCTGGAGTAAGCATTGATGTTTTTGTTAGCCTGTGAATCACTAGCCACTGCTAAGTGTAAATGGACTTTTAGCTTTTCATCGAACTCAAATCTGTCAAATTAAGGATCACCATAACGTGAACTGAATAGTTTTTGAATGAGTTTGTTCTTTAACCATCAGGAGTTTGTTCCCCCCCCCCCCCCCCCCCCCCCCCCAAACATCAGGAGTTTGATTTTCATGATCTGAGATATTGTACATTGGGGCACTCTTTTAGCCAGAGATTAATACTGCTATCCTGTTTGACAAGTTATTCCTACTAACTCCACCAGAAAAGATGTTCCATTCGTGGAAAAGCTTATTGTTCTGTCATTGGGTGCATTGATATGGCGATGTTTTGTTTCTTGGGAACAAATGTCACGAGGAGCCATGAATACTATTAACTAGAGTGGCTCCCTGATAAGCTAAATTGGACACTCCTTAAACAGCACTTACCATTTGTAGTTTGTATTAATAGAAAGAAAAGCCAGTATCACACTGGGACCATGCTTGATGGTTGGTCCATGCGTGTTAGACAGAATGCCAAGTCGTGTTAATTTTGCAGCTGCTTTTGCAACCTAAGCCTCCTTAATTGCAGAGTACACCTTTACCTCTTCTGGAGAGTAATGAGCTCTCTGCGCTGACCTTGGAGTTCAGGAGGGAGTGTAGAAAAGACAGCATGGTCCAGTCTCTTACTTCTGTGTTGGACAGCAGTGAAGGAAACATGGGTAATGCTGGTCATGTGGAATGCCAGCACTTACTTCGACTTGAAAATGGAGCTGATGTCGTGAAGGCAAGGACCAAGTGGAGGCCCAAATCTCCAAATATCAACGGAAGTATGGACCAGCTTCCAGCCGAGAACGCGTAGGTACACGTTCTTTTTCCACCAAACAAGCAGGGTTTTTTGTTCGTGTTCATCAAAATCCTGGTCATAAATCCAGCCTATATTCTTTGGTCTCAAAGTCATCTACCCCCCCCCCCCCCACAATATGTAAATCAATGGTTATTACGATTATTATTATTGTTTGCCTGCTATATGCTTTTTTGTCACGGGGTGTGTGTCTAGTAGGTACGGTTGCTCCCTCTCCCTCTGTCGTTCATCAACGTGACAACGAAACCCAAGTTTTCCTTGAGGCAATTCTTTATTATTTATTCTGAAATTGATTCTCATTCACATGGTGGTGCTTTTTATGTAGTCAAGTGCTCTTTCTTGTATTGGTATGGCTAATTCTCTTGCGCTTTGCCTCCCTCTAGGCTCTATACACCGCTGCTTTTCATGTGATTAAGTACTTAGCTGTACTGCTTTGGTTCACTTACGAATATAATGAATTTGCTAACTATCTAAACTAAAATAAAGTATGATAACTTTGATGAGGACTAATTACAATTCCCCTTTTATCGCCAAAAAAGAGAACTAATTAAATTAAAAAAAGAAATGAGAATTGCCCATTGGGATTATTAAGCGAATTGTATAATTTGCGAATAGTTTGAGTTCAGTTCATATTTGATTTAAATTTGTTCGTTAATTTTATTTAAACGAACCAAGTTTAAACACCTAAACAAGCTGTATTACTCACGAACTATTTTACTCGTTTAAAAGTTATAATATTTTCGAACCGAATAGTTCGTTAAAGTAAACGAAACAAGTCAAACAGTTTGTTTAGCTAAACAAATTTAAATTTAAAAACTGAATATTTAATTCAGTTCGGTTCGTTAACACCCCTACATACATCGGGTAGACCTTAACAAATGGCACTTCCTCGCCACACTCCCCCCAAAAAAAACAAAAAAAAAAACAAAAAAGAATACGATCCGTTTACCTACTTGCCAACATCAAAACAAAAATTAGGGGGGGTCTGTGGGAGGGGGAAGAAGTGGAAAAAGAATTCAGAGTGAACAAGCAGTAGTATGTTGTGAAGGAGTAAAAGGACAAGAAGATTCCACGACTGAACTGTCAAGCATACACATAGGGTAGCTCTGCCCTAGATGGTGCATTTAAAACCATGCCCCAACCAAATCTAGCAAGACCAAACTTATTTGTATCTGAGAGGAAACCACACCTCCCAATTCAAAGCCGCACATCACCAGAATACGTGGCGGCAACTATACAATGTAGTCATTGCAAAGATTTACCTTCAATGTGAAAAATCTCTAAGCTAAGACCCAAAAGTGAAATGCTACATGAAATTATTTTCACAGAATGTATGTTAAGTACTTTAGGAGTCAGGCTGCTCAGATTTCAATGATGCACAAGAGGGGGAATTCCCATTTTGAAGGCACAAGCTGCTGGCCACAACAGAGTCACTAACCAAGCCAGCATCGATGTCGTCGAAATTAAGTGCTCCTCTAACCTTCCGGTTACTGAAAACAGAAGAGCTCAGAATGCATCAGTGAGTATTTGAGTATCTAAATAGATTGTACCTTGAGAGATCAAGACAACGTACCCGTTTAAGCGATTATTGATGGCGGTTAAGTCTTTTGAAGGACTCTGGAAAGCATGTGTACTCTCACCAACACAAGCATAATAACTTCTACAGCTATTTGAAATCAATGCATCCATCTGTTAGAATGATAGAAGCAGTTTAGCACACATTAACCATGAACCATGAAAGATGATATTAATCTAACTTGAAACTGGAAGCTAAACTTTTGTTTTTAGGTCCATATTTGCAAAAGTTCAAACTGTTATTGGCAGAACAGCGATTCCTGAACTCAGAAACTGTTTTCAAGAAGACGACAATGTAGCCGTTAGTGACATATACTGCAAGTTTATAATATCGATGGAAAGAACACACTTCTTCTTCCATGTACACCAAAGTCCTTGGCAACCGATAAGGCATCTTGACCTCTAAATGATGGGGCCTTGTTATCTTCCTCCAACTACTATTGCATTCCCTGTTTATTCTCCCAGCTTCTCAAAAAATTACTCTCGGATCATAGATCAACTTCCTTGTCTGCCTACCCATGATAGTTAATCGGATAAGTGTTGCCAAACAAAAAGCATTATAATTCAAAGGGCATCCTTAAAATGGGTGCATTGCTGATCTTTGTCATGATTGGGAGAGGTACACAACCAGTTGTTCTCTGCCACTGTTGAACGATATACTAATGAGGGGGAAATGAAGATGGTTCCATTCAAGAAAGGATATTTGAGGTACAATTTATCCAATACACAAAGTTAAAAAACAAGGCAGATTATTGTCAAGACTCAAGAGGGTTGGTGCTAAGAATTCAACTGTCGTCTGTTGCATTGTAATCTGCTGGTGACAGTCAACTTAAGCAGCAGTTAATAGGCCTCTGAATTCATCCTCTTTAATCTTTGAGGGGTGCAAATGGATTTTGGGGGAAATCCGACATTATTTATGTAACATAGACATTTTGGAAACATATACAGTCCAAACAAAAGCTTGATAAAATTTATAGCACAAATATTGCATTCCCTCATAAAACTACATTAGTCTTCCTTGAGATAAACCAGCATTATAGCAGAAAACTGCAGCGGTTTGCAAGGATTGATCCCAATACCTCTTTGATATTGGGTCTCACCTTTAATCGTTCAGCTGAAAACTCATTAGCTATGAATCTAGAGTTAAATCGGCTAATTTAAGGTACAAAACCATGCACGGCGAGCTGGTTTTGACAATAATTCCTTTGACAGCTGTGGTAAATCGTGCTTATAATCATAATCTTTGACTACATATTCCTCAACAAAACTTTTTTTCACACTTTTTCTTTCTACTTTTCACCGAACGAAATAATAACATTTACACAAAAATGCTGACAACATTTGTAAAAACCAACTACCTACTGTTAAAAAGCGCACTAAATAATTAAGATACATACCATGTTAAATATTTCATACTATCAAACTTTGATCTTATTGTATCAAATTTATTGAGTTAGATTATTTTAATGAATCTAATCCACACATGATTTAAATCAAAAGTCACAAATTATTACTATAAACATGTTCCCAGACAGGACGTAAATGGTTACTTGAACAATTTGAGAAATGGTACATCTGCCCCACTACCTTCATTATTAGATCAAAGAACCAAAAAGGGTATACAAATCAAGATACAAAATAAAGATGAGATCTAAAGCAACAGCAAACACAACAAACACGTACCTTTGAAGATCGCAGTGGAGACACATAAACATTATGCGCTGCTGAGACTTTCTTTGGGGACATGTCTGGCACGCTAGGAAACGGAGACACCTTTGGTGACATGGGAGACTGACCTGATTAACCATGTATGATACACCAATCACGTGGCAGATTGCACTATCAATAGATGAAATAAACCAGTTTCAACATAAAGGACTGAGATGTACCATCATTGTTTTTTCCACCTTCAGCAACTTGGGTATCTTTCTGAGCTATTCCACTGGGAGTCAGTTCAATCAGAAGAGGCTTCACAGCAGGAATAAAAGCTTCATTGTAGAAGGTGATAATATCAACACGATCATGCCCAGTTTTCTGTGTTGAAACCATGGATAAGGTTACTAATCCATAAAGAGACTCCAGAAAATGCAGACAGTAGTGATATACCCCAGTACGACATGCAGAAGCCCAGTCAATGAAGACACTGCGAAATACTTGTGCTTTGCATTGTGGTTGCTTTCTGTAATTGTTAACAATTTCTTTAAACGTCAAATTCAGTTGTGAAATCTGCAAGTAAAAAAGTGAAATAACTTAAGACTATTTCAAAATATCTTAAAAATGAACTTTTTTCTCAACAGGGCGATCCATCAAAACCTTTGCAACTCCGTAAAAGCAGCAGAGGATTATTTGGTCAATGTGACGGTTGAAGAAAAGAGCTGTCCTCTGAGTGAGAATCTTCCGAAATAAACCGTAAACAGTTTCTCTCATCTGCTGTGATTGATGTGATGGTTGCTGAAGCCGTTCCACCATGCCATTAATTCTGACTGCAGCTAGCTTTATGATCTGGGCATGAGCTAACAAAATATGGTCAATGCCCACAAGTAAAAATTATTAATGTATTCAAGAAATAGCACCAAGAGTGGATTCTACTGGAGGCAAAATAATAATAGCCATTTAATAATAATAATAATAATAATAATAATAATAATAATAATAATAATAATAATAATAATAATAATAATAATAATAATAGCAGCGACGACGACGATAATAATAATAACAACCCTAATCAAGTAGTAGAGATAAGATAATCAGCATGCCCACTCAACGGCTTGTATCATATCCTCGTAACATACAACATAGGTCACTCTTGACAAGATTCATCTCCCACAAAAAGTAGAGCAGCATGCGGTTTTACACAAAGCACCCTGCATGTGCAGGGTCCAAGAAGGGTTGGAAACTTTGGTTGACGCTTCTTACAACTTTACCCACATGTTTATAAGGGTGGTCTCTGCAATTCAAACCATTACCTGATCTCAAATAGCAATAGCTTCTCCAATGCACCAAGTTTCCCCTTCTCGTGATGTATTTTCTTTTAATTATACAATGGACCACATAATCATATCATCCGAAGATTTTACAGGCATTTGGTCATCTTGCCAAGAGAAAGGGGGGGAAGATACAACTGGCAACACAAACATTTGTCTGAGCTACCACGCAGAAGATTTCACAGGCATTTGGTCATCTTGCCAAGAGGGGGGGGGGGGGGGGGGGAAGATACAACTGGCAACACAAACATTTGTCTAAGCTACCACGCACATTCGAACTACACGTAAGAGCAGGGAGCAGGGAGCATGAGTAGAAAATGCCCTCTAATTTGACCTCAATTCATCAATATAACTCTTGAGTTCACTGAAATACTTTACACAAGAAAGAGGTTAAAAGACGGAGCATTTTCTAGTAAACATTTACCTTGCCAAAGAATACTTTAATTGCAGTTTCTGCACAGGTTTCCCCTCCACCACCTGGACTTGGCCTTGTTGGACTGTGCACAGAACATTAATGATGAACATTTAACATTAACAAGCAATTGACATATTATATTCCCCAGAGTAGGAAAAATCTCCAACAGCACCTGGCAAATGCTGACTGCAAAGCAGGTGAGGTGAGTTTTGACTTTAGATTGCTAAGATCCAACAGGCGATCTTTCACAGGTGATGTGAATGAATTCCTCTCGACCAATATGCTTCGAAATTCTGGGCAGTGTCGTTTGGGTGACCGCATGTCTCCATTCTGAACTGGAAGTGTGAATATAAAAGATGTCATTGCACATGAACTCAAAGTTCCTGATGATATAACATATAAAAGGAAACTAGCCATATAAAGATAATCTCCGGGTCAAATTCCTGTTCAAAATAGTACTATCAATCAGTCATCCATTTCGTCAAGCAAGTTGATCTAGGCCTCCAAAAGGTCAAGAAGGACCAAAGCGTCTTATGTATTTGGCAAGCACCTTGGTTATTTCTAATTAAAATTAAAAACCAAATCAAATACAACTAAACAAATAAAAACATTACAAGGGGCAGCTTCAGGCTTCTGTACAGATGATAGAGAAGACATGTTCACATGCATTGCAATTGCGTCCAAAGAAGGCATTGGCTCAGCCAACAACCTGAGACGACTTATCTCAGCAGAAAGAGCTGGCTTGGCAACAGTGAGTGAATTGTACATTGAAGAGCCCTTCTCCCACACCATACTTTCCAACAATCGTTCTTCAAGAGAATTTAAATGGCGTCTCAACTCCCTAGGAAGGCTTTCCTCATGTCGAATGAAACTCTCTATCACCTTACTAAGGTCAAAAGCTGTAATACCAGTTCTTTCTAAAACAGCAGGAAACAACATTGCTACTGTCTTGTGTGTTGCAAGAACTAGTTCCGCGGAACAGGCAAGCATACATCTATGAAACCTCTCATTCGCTAGTAAAGATGTCAAATTGTTGGCATGCAATACTTGGGCTTCTGCTTTACACATTGTGTGTAGAACTCTATAATACAACTTCACAGCCTCAAGTCTACGCTGTTCAGACCATGCATTTTCCATTAGACTTGTTTCTATGCTTCCTTCTCCTGGGCAACAACTTGGAAAAATAGCCTCTAGTATTATATGTGCCCTCCTCTCAATATCACTGGTGATATCTCTATCACATAATGAAAAGAACCTCTGCAGTTCCAAGGAGGGTTCTGGTGGAACTGGTGCTATGACAGTTCGAAGCCACTTTGCCGTATTCATTGTTGTGCTTACTGGAGTAGCTGTGATCAAAGAGTTGCCACCACCAGGAGTGGTGCTCAAATGAGAAGCTCCAGATCGCAATGGGGTCAATGGGCTTGAAATGGATTTTGCCGGAGATAATATCCCATCAAATTTTCTCTACACAGTGTCAAAATGCAGATAATATTAATAAAACTACATTAATGATCAAATTCGGAAAATAAGAACTGGCATCTTTTTCTGGGGAACCACACCTTAGAACCCATAATATCTGTTGTTGCATCAGACAAGCTTCCAGAGGCCATCAAGCTATCCTCTTTCAGAAAAATCCTCTCATCCACTTCACCTTTCTGTTGAATGGCATCTTCGTAATCTTTTTCTAAAGTGCTTATAATAGAAGATAATGAAGCTTCTTCTGTCAAGTCCTCCAAAAAAACAAATCCACCTAGATGGGACAATAAGGGCAGCAGGAATGTTAATACAGACAGGATGGTCATATTCAAAATCAAACAGTAAAATGTGCAAAGAGCTACAAATTATTACTTGCATCAATGCCGTCCAAGTTCACTGATTTGCATTCTGATGCAAAGACAGGTTTCTTTTTCAGGACTTTGGGTACTAAATTGTTCAGTTTTTCCACCATATTCTTCAACTCGTCTTCAGAGGTTTCATATGCTTTGCAAAGTGAAGCTATCAGGTCCACTTTGTCACCTTTCTTCACTATAAAGCCATCAAAAGTTCATCAGTCAATAAGAATTTCACTAGGAAAGAAAACAAAAAGACAAGAAATAAAATAAAAATAATCACCAAAGCGTGAAGACTCATTCATATCAAAGTTTCTGTAGCGAACAGGGACATGTATAATCAAGAAAGCCTGCCAACATTAATACAGATCACGGTATCATGAAATCCACGGAATAAATACTCAATAGAATGTTAAATTTCTCATTTTTGAATTGCGGTAGTAGGAAAATTAAGCAACAAGCATGAATAATTGGTTGAGATGAAACAGCACTGACCAAAATTGAAACTAATCCAGTAGTACATGTAACCAGGTCTTTGGCTTGGCTGAAGCCATGGTTTCGAAGAAGCAGAAACAATAACCATCCAACACGATGATAGTCAACCATGCAGTCTGCATTATTAGCATCAAAGGAGCATTTTTCACTAGCATCACCAATCAAGAAAAGCTCCCGAAGTACACGCTTGTAGTACCTATAACCATAGATCAGATCAGAAAAGCCAGAGACAACCAAGAAAAAACAGACAATTTAGAAACCAATTTTGAATGATAAGAAGCTGTAATCTATTGAATTTTAAAGCATTTCCTGTGTAGCCTAGGGAATTTTTGAGCTTACAAAAATGTCCAATGTCATTTTGCATTCCACCATTGCTATTCTAGTGAAGCTAACAGGAAATTTAAATACGGGCAATAGTTGTCACATAGTGGCATTCCTCAAGACAACTTCAGCAAGGAGACTCTTTTCTGGATACAGTAATAGCAATATAAAGGTAATAGAGCAAAATTAACTGTAAGCAAAAGATTCACTATCTCCAAATTCACTGAAAAAGGAACCCCTTAATGTCAAAAACATTGAATGCGTAGGATTTCTTGTTGCACCTGCTGTTGTCCAAAGGTTCAGCATACTGCAGACCTCCATCAAGAAAGAAACTACAAAAAGATAATATCATCTAGCATACCTTAGCTATTTTGCACACAAATTATAACATATAATAATAGTCAATTGCTGAAAAGGAATCTTGTGAAATTTGAAAGCAGGGAAACATAAAATGATTCAATATTAGCTAGTTATTAAGTTGACCTTCATGCTGTCAGAAAATTCCACTTCAAAGTCGCAATAAGAGAATTATGCCACAATAACACATAGAGTAACAGGCGTTGCTGCTTTGGATTATGGAAGAGATAATCCATACAGTTGACACATATGAATACTGGCTGCTTGATTAATAAAAACTAGAACAAAGTTGTAGGTGAATAAAGTCCTTACAATCCAATTACAGCCAGGAAAACACATAAATGAGAATAAAGTAGTACAGGATAAAACGGTCAAAGGCATTCAGCTTTCAGCACAACTATAAAACTAAAAAAGAAAAAGCCATGAGACTTACTTGCTCAGAATGCTTAAAAGCACAGAGTTAGCCTGCATCTCCTTTGCCTGATGAACCAAAGACCAAGAAGAGAAGCAGGAAGGGAGTAGGGAGAGGAAAGATCAGAAAAGGATACAATAACAAAGTACAAAAACTATAATTGTCCAAGTATCTCCAAAAGTAACAGATTAACAGCAGTCACTATAATAATTATATGACACGTACGCTCACTCAAAGTCACAACCTTATCATTGCTTCAGATTAGACCAATCAGGAATGTATGAGCAGTCCCTTAATAAGAACACAGTAATCATGAAATGTAATTAAAGAGAACGACCTCATAGATTTTCTAAAATAGACCATGCAAACAGGTGATTCAAATCCACCTCCACATCATGTTATCTAAAAAAGCTTCAGAACTCGACATTCTTGGACCCGGTTAGGTAAGCTAAAATTGCATGAAATACCATTAGCTAGTTTTTTAAGTCGTTTATTAACTTTTCTACTTCCAACCAACAGTTGTTTCTAGTAGTGGTCACATTCTTGGTCTAAATGTAGATGTGTTGAACTACACCTTAGAATTTGATTCCCTGGACTTATCGGAATGGCTTGGATCCCCAGATAATTCTTCGTCCGCCAAGTCAACAGCGTGATTTTTGCCAGCTTCACTCTCATCAGTGTTACTTCTACGAGTCGGACTAGGCCCTGGCGGCATTCTGAAATAAGTCTACAAAAAGCAGATTATTGACAGATATATTTATCACCCCGCTAAAAAAGCAAAACACACATTCACACCTCTGAAACATAACATAAATATTAAGTGAACCGTTCAAAACACAATCCTCGTACACAGGACTCAGACAAGAAATAACCCAAGAAAAAACAAGATTCATAAGATTTCCAAATATTCACGTCCTCTTTTCAATTCCCCTTTTTTCAGCTCAGGTTTTACGATATTGGCAGTCCGAAAAGAGTGATGACAGAAGATATTAACAGGGAACCGTCAAACAACAGAGTCCTCCTCTTTCAAAAGACTCAAACAAGATATAACCCAAGATGAAACATGATTCACAAGATTCTCCAATATTCAGACGTCCTCTTCTCAATTCCCCTTTTTTTCAGCTCAAGATTTACATAATCCGCAGTCAAAAAAGAGTGACAAAGGAAAGACAAACTAACACGAATCACCGCGGCTCAAATTCAAGCAAGACATTAATCCGCGATAATGCATGCAACTAAAACAAATGACAGCTCAATTTAGGAAATTCTTCACCAAAAGAGCATTAACAAGTCCCAAATAGCTTACCCGAGGTAGACGTAGAGTGGATCAGGCGATCTGATGTATAACTTCTTTCTATGCCGCTTCTTGATGCAAATACAAAGAACCCCAGCTAATTAGTGGTTTCTTGAAACAGAATCGGTAAGGGTTTTCGAAGGAGGAAGATGAAAGGGGTGGGAATTAATGTAAGGGTGTTCCCGCTTCCCTCCAGCGTTAGAGAGAGAACACTGAAGAGTTTAGCGCGCGAAAATGGGTTATGGGACTTCTAGGGTTCTATCCCTCAGATTACGATTGGGGATTTTTTATTCTTATTTTATTATATTCCTTTTTTTCTCATAAAAAATTATTCTCTTTCTTTTTTTACAAATAGAGTCCGTAGTATTTGAAAAAGAAACAGCCTCTTACACAATGTGAAAATCTTGGAGTAATGAGTAAAATTACTGTTGTATGATCTTCAGGTATAAAGAGACAGCCTCTTACACAAAGTGTAGAATAAGACTGCGAAATCAGATTTCAAAGCAATCCAACACTTTCTCTGTATCTTGTGAAAACGAAGAAGTCTATTTTTTTTTTTTCTGTTATCTGTTAGAAAACTAAAAGAAATTTCAGTTCCGTCTGCTAAAGGGAAGCCGGATCGGGCGAATCAACTCATTCTGCTCAAATTTTCTTATCTCCCCCCGACTTTTTCTTTTTCTTTTTCTTTTTTCTTGGCCCTTTGGGAAATAAGTGAAAAATAAAGATGGCCCTTTTCTTTTGCTGCATATCTTGTTACCGTTACTTAGAAGTCATTTTTTAAATGCAACTAGAAATTACAACTCATGAAAAAAAAAGTTTTATCTTTTGTATATAATGGACCCCACCAAAAATAAACCAATCATGTATTAGGATTGCAAATTTTTTTCTTTTAATTTGATTTTTTATATATGGTATAATAATATCATCACATGATAGAAATACATGATGTACTGATTATAGTTACATGCTGATACATGGAATATATCACCATTTATATGTGAGAGTGTTATAGAGTATTGAAAGCTCTGCACTTGTAAATATTTGTAAGTTTCGTGGTTATTCTAAATAAATTCTTTAAAAAGAGAACATTATGTTTTTGATTGCTCAAAAAGAAATAATATGTTTTTTCTTTGTATGTTGAAATATATAGTATAATCAAACTAAGACGCATTCTATCTCCAATTATGATGACTAGGTAATTTTGTGATTTTGTTTTTTTAATTTTGTTATCGAAAGTTTTCTATTTGTGTTTATTAAATTCCTTCATTAATACACTACCACACCATATTTCTATTAATGTATCATCTGTTCAGGTATATATAGACTCACTGGGAGCAAACTCTACATTAAAGAGGAATCATTCAAATAAGTCAAATTGAGTAAATACGTTACGGCTGTCTTGTTGTTTCCAGCCCCTCAAGGTCCAGTTGATAACATATAATAATGAATGTTAAGACAGCTTGAGAACTACTTGATTGAAATACAACATCCCATGTCATTTGCCAAAATTGTATTATTTATAAAACCAAAATCTGAGATCTCTATTTCAATAACTCTATTGAAATAGTTTACAGAAATATGGTTATGTTTGGTTGTATAAATACATTAAGCTTGAAGAAAATGATTGAAATATAGTCTGCATAAATAAAGTGTAGAGTGAAGTGGTGAGCCGAAATGATGCAGTGTCGACCTGAGGTAAGGAATGCATAAATCAAGTGCAGATTGAACTGTGAGTCGAGGTGATGAAGTGCTAGAGATAATGAGATGCCGAGCCGATGTAGTGAGACGAAGACACTCAATAAGGCAATGGTGGGGACATTAATGAGCGGATGTACCAAGCCGAGCGAGCACAATGACAGCCGAGCAGAACACAAGAATTTCAGTGAGACAATAACATGGCGACAGAAATAAGCAAATGTGATGAGCTGCGTTGAGCACAAGGACAACCAAGTAGAACTCAAGGATCTCAGTGAAACAATAAGATAGTGGTAGCAATAAGCATATATGCCGAGTTAAGACGAGCACAATGACAGCTCAACAGAACACAAGGAAATTAGATGTAAAACCAAAATCTGAGACCTCGCTAGTGCCATACGGCCCGTCCTACTCCATGAGAAGAAAAAAAAACTGGGGAAGATAGGATTTGCATCGACGGATGAATCTCGAAAAATGTATAAGCAAGCAATGGAAAATAGCACACTGCTCATCAGTATAGAGACAAGGTTCACATCACTGTTGTCCAGAATGCTAAGACCAGAGATCTTCTTTCCAGTAGGTCGTGGTTTTCAAACAACCTGGAAAGAAATTACCAGCTCATCAAACTCCAAAAATGTTGTTCATACATTAAGAAGGGGGTGACATTCTCATGCAAAAGGACGGATCTATATTCCAGGATGTTTCTCAAAGTAAATCTTGTAATAATGTCGTATCTATTATATATTCGTTTCTTATTCATTTCCTTCTCCTCTATCCTCGCTCTCAAAACTGACAAGAGTGTTAAGAAAGTAACTTACTTTATTGCTCCCGATGTACTAGACTCTCCTGTTTGCACAGAACCCGGAGAGGGGACAGATCGCGAACAGATCAATTCGCGATTTGATATCTGCAGTTTTACCTTATAATTTGTGTAAGTGACTGTTTATGCGGTTCGAACCTGTGGATCTCAGTACAACTAATAGCTGCTTCAAACCCAACCTCTAACGCACATGTTGTTGTAAAGAAACCTAATGCAACAAATGCCAATCCAAAGACACTTCCTGCATCAGCAGCAGCCAGAAGTCCAGTTTTAGTAATACCCCCATTTGTACCCCTCTTAACTGGCTGTTAAAAGTCATTGAAGCAACAGAATCACTGACATGGCAAAACTATACATATGACAAAATGTTTTGATTGTCACTGCCTAACTGCATATCCAATTTCTCATGAAGCTGCAAGGAAGAAAAGAACACAACAATATAATTTCTTGAGTTGACTATAAGAAGGTCAAACAATTTGCATTAGGGGTTTAACAGGACTCCACATATATCATCTAAAAACATGATTCAAGAGTTTAGAGGAAGATTTTCTCAGGAAGTCAATAAGTGGAAGAAGTACAATGTCTTTCTCCTCAGGGCTACAGATTTAGAACACTGGAATTTTTTTTGTCAAAGATGCACATACCAACCAAGAACACCTTTGGAATATTTTTTTAGAAAGATGCAAGGTTCGAATTCCACCGCCTGCATTGTGGGTGTCTTATCTTCAGACTCCAATGTGGGTCTTGAGGGTAGGCCCCTAGTATGTGTCTGCATGTTTAGTGTCTCCCCCTTAACAGGCCGCTGCGTACCTGATTTACATCCTCCCAAATGCCTTGTTTGACTGAGGTGCGGGGGCCTTGGGGTTGGGGTTCAACTTTTTTATTTTTTTTTGCTAGAAACACCTTTGAAAACTCAAGCAAGATGTGTGAAAATAGTCAGTGCAGCCAGAGGCAACACTATAAACAAGGAAAAACACACAGATCATAGTAGGAGTGATATCCAAACAAACGCAATTCGGCATTTGAGTGTTCATAAGTGGGATACAATTCGAAAACATTTTTAAAGCCAAAAATCCACCTTGAAGGTTGTGATCAATCAAGGATGCTCGTCGCTCAATATTCCACCATAATGGTTTGCTTTTGAATGTATATCTCTTGCTTAATAATCCCAAACATCTATCAATTAAGCCAATTTTAATGTTAGTACAGGTCTACTTAGAGTTTTTCTACAACAGTTGTAAAACATCTGATCTGATGTATCTTATGTTACAAAAAATGACATAAGTTGTTGTATTATTTTATAGATTTTTTTTTGAAATATAAGTTCAATTGTATATCATTTAACAAACTTCAACAGTACATCATGTCTACTTTTCTACTCTCTATTATTATTTTCAGTATATACAATATTTATACAACAAACAACGAATAATTTCCTAGTCTTTCAAAGGACTTCACAACAGATTTGCCAAGCGGACGGGAGTTGAGTGATGCCATCATGTACGACCTGATTTTCTCAATACTAAATGCAGTGTATTGTTTCACGAAAGATGTACCTCCATTCCGTGCAGGGTATTAACATGTTGGTTCGAACTGGTCACCTTCGCCAGGAGCCACGCCTTAAGGTCGTCGACCCTCATGAAAGCTGTCCAAATATCAAGGTCTATTAGATTTCGCCATACTTTGCTTGCCCACGAGCCATAACGAAGTGCATGAAGTGTATTTTCCCTTGGACAGCAATAGAGACTACATCGAGGATCTTGTGCAATATGACTGGAGAAGAGGAAGTTTGCACTCGGATGTAATCATTGTATTATTGCCAAAGAAATACGTTCAGCCGCAAGGGTCCTTTCATTAACCATATGGAATCCCATTCGCGAGTAGCTGCTGGAATATTGTATGAGATCTGAAGCTCATACGCGCTTGATACCGTAAATATATCAGATGATGTGTCAATCCACGTTAACTGTTTCTATACCCCTGAATTCAGTATGTTTGAGGGCTCCATTCTAGCACGTAAAAGTGGGATAGAGGATTTAATATGCCTCAATAGAGCTGAGGTATTTTGCCTTATATTTTCTGTGAGTAAATTCCCATATTTGTGGCACATAATTTGAGCTTAAAGGATGTCGGGCCTAGTTAAGATTTGTCATCCAAGTTTAGCAAGCATAGCCAAGGATTTTATAGATTTGGTGTACTCATGTATCATATTGTGTTATAGATCTTCTTATAATTATGCATTTCCATCGCGCAATTTAAAAGACGATAATGATAATAGTATGGACCTATAAACAAAAAAGGTATATAAAACGTATTGTTTCTTTCACATGTTGAGTTACGCAAATCCTCTTCCATGTGTTGTAAAACTTGAAATATGGTCACGATAGTCATATTCCTCTTCAAATGTTGGATGGTCCGCCAAATGAAATGATTTATGCAAGTTACAGTAGAGTACATTCATCAAATGAAACATGTGCAAACGTGAGAGCATAGTGTATCGGAAACATCTTTTTAGCTATTGTCAAAATTTATATTAGTTAAGACTAACTATTTAGTGGATATTACCCAAGATGATGATTATTGAATGATCACATGGTTTCTTTAGTGATACTGTATAATTTTCGTATTTTATGTAAGCTTACTATTTAAATGAACAGAGTTAAGTTGACTGGACTAAATTTTCTTGAGAGCTCCTTTGCTGCTTAAAACTTTAAAATCAATAATTTTTATTTTTTAAAAATGAATCAAGTCGGGATCAAGAGTTTGGACATTTAACGTTCAACAATAAATAACCACTCATAATTTGTGACACACCCACAACGACAAAAACAATCATACCCAGTATATCTCAACGAAAGCACAAGCTATCTCTAGGGTATGAGGAGGGTGATAGACAGACAAATAATACCTCCATCCCAACGGATAGAGAGTTTGATTCCAGTTAGACCTCTGACTCTATATGTACCTGCACATATATCATAATAATAGGGATATGTACTAACGAATAGATTTTATTAAACATATACAACAGTCTTCCGATGTTAAAATAGTCATAACAGTGAATATGCACAAATAGTTGAAAGACAAAGACCGAAACAAAAATATGCAAAGTCAACATAAAGTGTAAATACTATCTAATCCTCTAAGTATGCTCTAAGGTGCCCGTATATCCTGTCTACCACTCTTTAACCTTAATCATATGTCTCCATGAACTCCTATCCTGGACCATGTCCTCAGAGAGGTGTAACTCTAGGAAGTCATGCCTAATCTGCTCATCCCACATCAGTTTGGGCCTACCTTTACTCCTCTTCCTTTCTACAGTGAGGCTTTCAATTGCTCTGACAGACGCCGTTGTCGGTTTCCACTTGACATGCCCAAACCATCTCAGTCTTCCCTCTCTTATCTTATCTGATACACTAGTCACCCCTAACTTTTCTTTGTATATCTCATTTCTCATCCTGTCTAACCTTGTATGCCCACAGATCCACCTCATCATCCTTGTCTCTGCCACTTCCATCTTCTGTGATTGTGTTCTCTTGATGGTCCAGCAGTCTGTTCCATATAACATTGCCGGCCACACTGCCATCCTGTAAAATTTTTTCTTTAATTTAGTTGAAAAATTCTTGTCACACAGCACCCCTGAGGCCGCTCTCCACCTACACCAACCTGCCTGAACTCGGTGTGCTACATCACTCTCTATGTCCTAATCTTTCTATACAAATGATCATAGGTACTTGAATTTACTTACCTTTGGGACCACTTGACCCTCGATGTTGAGTTATATATGGGTTTCTCGTAAATCTCATAGTGATCCTGTTATTTTTATAAGATAAATCATGAACGGCCATAGTGCAGTTGGTATTCAGGTTGGGATTTGATCCAAAAAGTTAAGAGTACGATTCCAGAAACACGCATAGTATGGGTGTTCGACTGCTGTTAGGCCGAAGACCTAGTTTATGGGAGACACCTTGTGTGGGTCACTGCGTAAATCCCCACCCAATCTAGAAGTCCGCCGAGCTCCTGATTTGTATCCTCCACAATGCTCCTTAAAGCTGGAACAATGAAAGTCATGAGGATCAAGGTATGACATTTTTCTCCAAGATAAATGATGAACGGTTCATTTATTTTTGTACAAAACTATTTGGTATGTGTCGGTTGAGATCACAGCAGGTAGAAAATGAGGTAGAATATGAGGTACCCAATCACGCGTCGCCACGTGTACAAATTGCTTTTTTTTAAAAATAAAAAAATTTAAACCTCTCTCCTCTTTTGTACACGTGGTGACTCGTGATTGGAGACCTCATATTCTACCTCATTTTCTACCTGCTGTGATCTCAACCGGGTATGTGTGGCCATGCTAGTTCGTAGATATCGGTGGTAGGTTGGAGTGAACGTGCAGGCAAAATGTTTAGTAACAGGGGCCCTATGACGTGGACAACTGCTATAATAGCGAAAGACATAAGGCAATATAATATATTTTCCGAATGAAGAATATTATGTTACTCAATTTGTTAGTTTAATGTTATTATATAAGATGTGCTATATTATAGTTCATGTTTATAATAAACATATTAAATATGTTTTATTCTAGGATTTGTGACAAATACGATCAAGACGTTGTAGCGACAGTCACATATGCAATCTGACTTGAATATAGATTTCTTTCAAATTTATTGAATAAGATAAACTATTTACGATATCTTAGAAATGAAGGAATGAGACCGGTAAGATTATGGATTCGTCTTTTTTTTTTAAAAAAAAAAAAACAAACAAACTAGGGGTAGTTTTTATAACCATACAACAATAACATTACTCCATTGACTTATAACTTCCGTCTATGGCGAGGTATGAGGATTGTATATATGCAACTCTACCTATGTGTTAAAAACACATTGAAGTTGTTTCCCGATAATCCATAATGAAAATTGTGCAAGCTGTGTCGATCAACTGCTAATTCACTATATAAAAAGCGCAACCAATTTAATTAGTCAGTTAATAATTGATATCACCAAATAATAATTGATCACTAAATTAGGAACGATTCGATGGTTAATATTAATTTTGTTTTAAATTTTTTTCAATTTAGTGTAAATATTATGATAATATTTTTGTAAAACGTATGGAGCAATTCATGTTGAAACTTTACACTGGTTGCACGAAAGAAAACACTTATAGGAGCAATTGTGTTTTACCACATTTGCAAGAGTCCTCATAGTGACGTATACGTATATAATAAACAATTTTGAAATCTTATATAATCTTAAGTTTTGGAATATAATGAAATAAAGTAAAATTAGTCACTAAATTGAATGCGCTTCTTATATTGTGACGTATCAGTTGATCGACACAGCTTGACGCAATTTTCATTATAGATCATTGGTAAACAACCTACATGTGTTTTTAACATAGATATAATTGCGTACATCCAACCTCTTATATTCTGTCATAAACATTAAAGTAACTTTAAATTTTTTTCAATTTAGTGTAAATATTATGATAATATTTTTGTAAAACGTATGGAGCAATTCATGTTGAAACTTTACACTGGTTGCACGAAAGAAAACACTTATAGGAGCAATTGTGTTTTACCACATTTGCAAGAGTCCTCATAGTGACGTATACGTATATAATAAACAATTTTGAAATCTTATATAATCTTAAGTTTTGGAATATAATGAAATAAAGTAAAATTAGTCACTAAATTGAATGCGCTTCTTATATTGTGACGTATCAGTTGATCGACACAGCTTGACGCAATTTTCATTATAGATCATTGGTAAACAACCTACATGTGTTTTTAACATAGATATAATTGCGTACATCCAACCTCTTATATTCTGTCATAAACATTAAAGTAACTTTAAATTTTTTTCAATTTAGTGTAAATATTATGATAATATTTTTGTAAAACGTATGGAGCAATTCATGTTGAAACTTTACACTGGTTGCACGAAAGAAAACACTTATAGGAGCAATTGTGTTTTACCACATTTGCAAGAGTCCTCATAGTGACGTATACGTATATAATAAACAATTTTGAAATCTTATATAATCTTAAGTTTTGGAATATAATGAAATAAAGTAAAATTAGTCACTAAATTGAATGCGCTTCTTATATTGTGACGTATCAGTTGATCGACACAGCTTGACGCAATTTTCATTATAGATCATTGGTAAACAACCTACATGTGTTTTTAACATAGATATAATTGCGTACATCCAACCTCTTATATTCTGTCATAAACATTAAAGTAACCGAGTAATGTTGTTATTGTACGTAAGATTAGGTTTTCTAAAATTATGATTTGTCAACAGAAGCTAACCACTTCCCCCTACCAAAGAGTTTCTGCAATAACTTGGACGACAATGCGTCTTTTTTCTTGTTCAACTTTTTTCATAATTTTGGAGAAAACACTACACGATTGATTATAGTCAAAGATGGACTTCCCAACTACTTTATCCAACTGGGAAATCCAGCAGTATTCAAAGCCAAATAAATATATGTACTTAATATGGCGATTTATGATTGTTTTATATTATATTGACTTCGGTTCACTAAGTTTCTATGTTTACGCAGACTCAGAAATAATCGGATCACTTGTTTATTTCGAGTATGGCTGCAAATTCTACTCAACCGCTTCGTGGTATGTATATGTATATTTAGTCCATGTAGCATAACAATTTCAGTTTGTTCGTCTTATTTGTGCGTTATTTTTTTAACTTTATTGTGCTGCATTAACTACAACAGCTAGCCTTTTGACTTTTTTTTAGACTCTCGTTTAATATATGTGAGCACTTACTATACATATCTATTAAAAATCAATAAGTTGGTAAGAAACTATTAATGCTGAACTATCTCACTTCCCCCCCCCCCCCCCAAACCCCATCCCAGCCCTCCTTGCGAGGAACTGTCAATAACTTTTACTATAACTGATTTTTTACAACCAATAACGTGCTTAGTTGCTTAAACTTTTTGTTATCTCAAAACGAAAAGAGTTAAAAGTTATAATCGTCACACTAAACTTATTAGTAATGTGCTTATTCAAGTTGGCCCAAAATATTAAATTTCTAAGACCTATTCAGAGAATAGAAGAAAATGCATCACTAAATTGGTTAAGCTTCTTATATTGTAAAGTAGCCGTCGATTGACACAGTTTAACGTAATTTTCATTTTGGGTCATCGGAAAACAACCTCATTGTATTTCTAACATATGATCATGGTTGCGTATATGCGGCTCACCATACTCCTCTATAGATGAGAGCCTCAAAAATAATATAGTGATGTTGTTGTATTATTTTGGAGTAATATTTCAGCAAACTTTCTTAATAGATTAACATATTCCCATGAGCTGTACGGTTAGGCAATTAAGATCCCCTATATTCTGTGTGTATATATATTATATTTAGAATTGCAAAAATTAATGACTGAGATGTAAGCTTATATTGTTTACGTCTGTACCCCTTCCTGTTTTAAAAATATTATCATATTGATTTTTTCATAGCACAAATAAACTATATAAAAAGATCAATATGGGAATATTTATTGGATTTAAAAATATTATTATTTTTTAATATCTGAAGTTTTCTATATGTGTATACTAAATCCTACACTAGCACATCATACTCCTATTATTGTGTCATCTATGCAGGTACATATAAAGTTGGCGGTCTCACTATAAGCTCTCTATCTCTTGGAATGGAGGTATTGCTTACCTACCTCTTACAAGCCTCAGACACCAGCGATAGCTTTTGCTGTTGTTGGCATACACTAGATATGTTGTTGGTTGTTAAAAATATTATCATATTGACTTTTTTTATAGTTCGCATGACCTATATAAAAAAATCGATATGAAAATATTTTTAGAGAAAAAAATGAAAATCGTAATTATAGAATAGTGAAATCACATCTTTTGATTATTGCATGTATAGTCTCTGTTTCTTATCTTCTCTAACTTTTTATGGTGACTATTAATAAGACATTGTTAACAGCTAGTATACAAGTAGATTTTGTAACTGGTCGCTTCCTAGACATAGCTCAGTTGGTATTTGGGTTGTGATTTGTTTTAAGAGATCAAGAGTTTGATTCCAAGGACACGCACAGTATGATTGTTTTACTGCTGTTAGGCCGAATACCTAATTTGCGGAGGATACCTTGTGTAGGTCACTACGTAAGTTCTCACCCAATTTAGGAGGTCGCTGAGCTCCTGATGTGCCCCTCTACAATGCTCCTTGGGACTGAGACGATAGAGAATATCGGGACCAGGATATGTCCTTTTGCTCCAAGATTTTGTAATTGGCCAGAGCAATATGATTGAACCAGTTGAAAACTTTTAGTTGTTGATTGAGTAAACTTTTTTTTTATATTTATATTTGTATCCGAGTCTTTTTATTGTCAAAAAAGATTGAGGTGGCGTTTGGTTGGCACTTGAGAATCGGAATTAGAATCGGAATGGGTATGATAGGGAATGGGTTTGGAGGGTATGGGTTTGGGGTTAAAAGTGACAGTTGTTTGGTATTAAAGTGAGAATGAGAACAGTGACCGGTCGGAACAGTGGTCGCCGGCGGCGGACCGGCGGCCGGTGGACGGCGGGCAGCGGCAGTGGCCGGCGTCGTTGACCGGCGTTGACCGGCGGCTCCCCATTCTCCCATTCCCACATTTTGATAGATGAGGGGCCTAGTATATCAAAAAACGATATACATTACCAAATAGTTGGATATCAAAATGAAATCCATTCCCTCATTTACCCCAAACAAACAGTCGGAATGGGTTTGGAGGCCTCCAAACCTATTCCCTCATTCCCATTCCCCCAACCAAACGCCACCTGAGTAAACGATGGTTATATGTTAAAGAATTCATTTATCAGTCATTTATCGTTTAATGTCATATTAACATAAACTCAGGCTAAATTGAGTTTACATGGCTCAGAATATAACCGGTGGAAATTTTTCTATGCATGAAAATATATTTGACATTGTCAATCTTTCAAAACACCAATTTATTACTAAAAAATGTAAATCAAACACTACTATAACATAAATATGTTATATGTAGTTACACGGAAAACAAAGGAAGAATCATCTTTTCCCGAAGTAAAATTCATTTCCCACTCTATATATTTATGATTCAATTTCTTGGTGATGTATTATGCATCTCTCTTTTTTTAAAACCGTTTCCAAATAAACGGGCAAACTAGCATAAAATAGCATTTAGCGCATAGTCCAGTTAGTATTGGAGTTAATATTTACTCTAAAAAGTCCAGAGTTCGAATCCAGAGACACGTACACTGTGGGTGTTCCACAGCTAGGACTGTAAATGAACCAAGCCGTTCGGTTATTCGGCTCGTTTGGAGCTCGAGCTCGGCTCGGATAAAAGGTTAACGAACAGAGTTTGAACACCTTTTTTCTGTTCGAACTCGATAAGTGGCACCGTTCGTTTAAGGTGTTCGGCTCGTTAATGTTGTTCGTCAATTAAACGAACCAAGCTTGAACGCTTAAATATGTTCGTTTAAATAAACGAACAAGCTCGGCTCATTCACTAAATTAAATGAACCAAGCTTGAACAATGCAATGCTCGGCTCGTTTACAGCCCTATCCACAGCTACTAGGCCGAAGACTTAGTTTGCAGAGTCACATTATGAGGTCACTGCGTAAGTCTTCACCCAACCTAGGAGACTACTAAGCTCCTGATTTGCATCCTTCACAATTTACTTAGAGCTGAGGTGGTGGGGCCCAAGACCATAAAATGATCTTTTAATCAAAGCATAAAATATCATTTGAAATATTGTCGTTATCATGATTATATAAAAAAGGTAAATCAAGCGATTCCTAAAGTACGATATGCTGTTTGTCAAGAAAATTGCAATAAAGTCGGTGCCTAAGCAAAAGCATTGAATTTTTCCTTAACATAGTACTTATCACTAACTAGGCATTGTATTTTATTTACTATTTTAGATAACGGAGTTAAAGTTAGTTAAATATTAAGTTGATCACTGCTTGTCTTAGCTCTTAAATACAACACAACAACAATGAAAAGATATTTAAAATAACATATTTGCCCGTGTGGTATTACGACGAGTCACAAGCTTGCAGATACGTTAGTTAAAAGATTTGGAAAAATACAGTTCTATCTATGCGTTTTGGTGAAGCAATATTAACACGTCTTTTAGTTTAAAATTTGACTTTTATACTATAAACGATTTTAGACTAAAACTAACACCATATTTTCCTTCAAAAATAAAGGAAAATCCCTTATTTTTTTTATCTTTTGCCCCCCCCCC